>DWCF01000612.1:0-42014 GCA_018230265.1 Delias oraia | reverse complement strand
GCGTAAAAATCAATCAACAGACAATTTCGATTCGTATCAATAAAAACAATTAAGTAACAACAAAGGCCAGGTATTTGGTAGGATAAGCGATCTGCCGCCCATGGACACCACTTGCTGTGCACAGCCGCGGGTGTATTGTCTATAATGCAGGCTAGGTAGGCTCTATTTTTGAAGGTCCTCAAGTCGCAAGTTTGTTTTTCTATAGATGTTTTTGAATATTACTAGGACCATTAGGTTATTTAAAGATTTCCTTATGGTAACCGTATGTCGATTAAGCAGCTTGTTTAAGTGTTGTACGATTCCATCAGCGAGATGGGCACATTTGTGATACGCATAGATTTGTATCGTTCACATAATATAGTTTTACGGAAGAGGACGTTAAGCTGTCGGTGATTGTCCTCCAACAACTTCCGCTACTGGTTATATACAAACGATCGTACAGAACAAAACAAACAGCTATCATAGAATTAGATCATGGAATACTCTGTTCAAAAAGAAGAACCAATTGTGTTTTTTTTGAATTCATGGATATCTATTTTGTCCCTTTCAAAGTAATCCTTCTGGAATGTAATGTACATGATGGACTTAAAAAAACATTTTGTGTAACATTGTTCAATTGCTCCTTCGATGCCGTCTCGCATGACTTACAGAAGGCCAGGTCTAGGTCTATTAGTGTTGTTTTTGGAAAAATATTCGCACGCAGACTAAAAATCTTAATAAAAATGTGTCTGTTTATATTCTAAATAAATGTTTTAATCATATAAAATATATATCGAATATAAAGGAAACTCCGGTAAGATAGATAGATAGTTAGATAGAATAGAACTGAGAAGTGACCTGGGCAGAGACCTTTGAAACTTTGAAATAGCATAGAGACACGAGTTTCATTAAAATATAACGGATATTTGATTGCAGTGAAATATCGTTTTGTGATTGGTCTCAGCATCGGGACATGCATAGACAAATTGATTTAGAAGGTATCCATAAAATAAGTGAAGAAAATCTATATTTAGACGATTACATATTTAGAAATAATTTTCAAAGGGAAATTAAAGCTGATCAATTAGGTCGCTTTTAGTGTTGCCCAAATGCAAGACCTAAGCCAGTCTTGGTCTTGCGCCAATACATCTGGTATTGGTCTTGGTCTTGAAGCAGGAATATTGCAAGTCTTGAAATTACCTATTAGACTATTGATATTTATTCAAGTTTACTTCAGATCTTAGAAAAACCTATCAGAATAGGAACATTTTGAGGTTGAATTATTATATCCATAGTAAAGAACAACCAGATTTATAAAATATGTCAATAGATTTAATGAGAAATTCCAAAAATCACTGCCAAAAAAAATATCTGCAAGACACAAGAGTCTTGCAGGCTTAATCTTGTTCTTGCACGGTGTCTTGTCTTACACGGTCAGTCTTGATCTTGCTAAAATTAGACGTTCTTGGTCTTGGTCTTGCATTCGGGCAACACTAGTCGCTTTATAGTAATTATCTAATAAGATCTAATCCCTATTCGAAAATAAATGTATGTTTTAAAATCAATGCGAACAGGATCCTGTATTCAATTTCCATTAAAAGAAAATATATTTAAGTTCCGAGTATTCACCGTCTAGCTATGCTGCAATACTTCACTGATGATAATCTCAGATTTAAATAACAATAGCCTAACTCTTAAGTAGCATAGACGAAAACGTTGCTTTTTCGCGTGGGAAACTTCGAACATTCTACATGTCTAAGTATGTAGGTCGAACAAAGAAATTGACATTTTGAATGCAGTTCAACTTCATACAATCACGTACGAGTTATCTAAGACACGAACTGTATGGGGAGTACAGTTAATCCACTGTGAATCTTGATTTCAGATGGTTTTCATTAAATGGTATACATATTCAAAAGAACTTCTTACAATTGTTAGGAAACGACACTTATTTTTTCACTATAAGTTTTATTTCTGTCAGTTAAACCATGATTTTGAGGGTTTAAACAACTAAACATATCATAACAAGAAATAAATTTAAAATGCTGTTATTTGTAAAATCATTTTCAATTGGTATTATTTTAACCCTGGAAAGATAATCTACGTCAAAATGACTCCCCGTGTTTAGAAATATTGCTGTATTTCTCTAATTCGCGCGAATCCTGGGTAGTGCTTTATGGACATTTCATTCGCCGGGCGGAGTTATCGAGTGGCGGTCACGGCATCGAAGTAAGTGTTCCTCTAGTAAGTGTAAACTATGGATTAGTAAGATGAAAAGAACGAAAGATGTTTATCTAATGAGTCATAAATACATATTTGTAATCTAAACGTTTGGATATGCAGCATCTTTGACGCTTGGTGTTATTTTCCGTGTTCACTGTTGATGCAGAATTAGAACTATAAATTTATTATTAAGGATTCTAGAGATTAAATCACAGAATGCTTAGCGTGAAATATTAGTTGTACTTCAAACGGAGCTTCTACTGTGTTTCGTTGAGTGAGTGAGGATATCGGAGTCCCTTAAAAATGCTATTGAGCGGCGTAAAAAAGCCGGTAACAGAACCAATGCGTGGACTGTGCCACGTTTGTCCATGGGCGGCGTTGTTCTCTTACTATATAGAAGACTGCTCCGTTGCCCACTATACCATACAAAAAAATATTTATTTGCAGACCAAAATCTCATAAACTATAAGCGATAGATCTGTTTTTCTAAATAATGCCTTCAGAGGCATAATAAGATCAGTATATAGGAAGCCGGTTTTTGATAATCCATCATTGCTTCCCACGTTAAATTAATTAGCTTAATATATTTATATAATTATAAAATACCATTTGAAAGCAACTATAGTTACAACAATGTATTAAATATTCCGTCACTTTCTTGCTGTCGTACATTTCCTGCTACAAAAACGAGACGGAGCACGTAAAGAAAATATCCGAATTAATAAAAAAAAGGTAGAAACTTGTGTAGATATTTGGATATCTATCTGTTACTACGCAGTATGATGATGATACAGAGAGCTTATACTTATTGATTGAAACTGTTAACATTTTCCTATTGAGAAACTGACTCCCTATTTTTCAAACCACTGCCACTAAAAACAAATGTTCGTTTTGATTAAGAGAACGAGAGAGATAACCTTTGCGTGGCGTTCGCGGGTGTAGGCGGATGCCGACAATCACGCTTGCAAGGAACAACCCATCCGGCTCTTTCCAATTTAAACAACAACAATTTCTAATACCAGTCCATATGAAACATATTAAATGATAGAGTTTTGTGAAACAGCTCTTTAAATCTTAAATTATGCACATAAAGTAATTATGAAAGAACTATGTAATAATATTATGTTATAATATTATATTATAATATTATAACGTAGTATCTTTCATAAGAGCATGTTTATATCAATACCACAAAATATATAATATAATTAACATCAAACAGTGCTTACATTTCAATGATTCCTACAATCAAATAACTACTCGATGTGTGAGTTTATTGAGTTTAGTCACCCACATAGATTCAACTTACCAATGTAATCCCCATTACACAAACAATAATCAATCTAGAAATATTGCAAATGGATGAATGTGTTATCATAACACAAAATAAGAATGGTTATCTATGTATGATAAGATTATTGTTTATCACAAACTCGGAAAGCTTAGTATTATATTTATTATGTATAAATATATTCATTTTTATTTTCATGTTACATTAGCTTGGACAGAATTAATAAACAATTCTGTAATTAATGTAAGTAACAAGTCTGAGTAAAATATGCAATTTTAAATATAAAAACATGATAAATTTAAATTTCTGATCTATTGAAAAGATTTAGTATCTTTGTAATTACAAGGAAAAATAAATATTAAATAAGGTAAGAAGGTTAAGTGACCAATTATTAGCAAAAATCACTCCTTTAAAATTTTACACAAGTTATTTTTTCTATTAATTACAAATAATTAATTAAAATTAATCACTTGAGCAGTGCAGCAAAAAACGCGATTTACCTTATGGTTATTGTGTATTAATCGAAATGATGTGTCCAGTAAATATATATTTTTATTTCCAATAGGGAAATTATCTTACAATGTAATTAGTTAAAGTATTTTTTTTACCTGAACTTTTTCGAAATGTTCACGTTCCGCATCCAAACTGTTTTTCTTCAACTGAAGTACTCTTGGAAGCGATAATGACGCCATAAGATTTGCACATGTAAAGGACTACTATAAAATAAACGATGATACTGTACCAAATTTTAATTCTTCAAAAACCTATGACTGTGATCTTATTTTACTACTCATTAACACTGTATAATTAAATATATTATTTATCATAAAATATAAATCCTAACTTAATTAATACTTTGAGTTGATAAAAGCTTTAGAAATCTAAACTCGCAACAATAACACAATAAAGCAAAAATACATCATAATACAACCGCCGTCGTAAGTAAACTGAAATTTGACAGCATTATTGTTATTTCTTTTTGACAGCAGACAATTGATAATTGTAAAAGTGGTATCATCCGTGGGAGTCATGCTGAAACATTGCATATGCCTCAATACGACGGACCTTCAAGAAAAGAGCGTACACATTCCTTAAAGGCCAGCAACGCATCCGTAGCTCTGCAAATGCTGGGGGTATCCTGTATCCATGGGCGCAGGACGGCTTGCCCTAAGTGAATCTCGTTCTCGTTTGCGACAGTATTTAAAAAAATAACAAAATAAAATATGCGCATAGGCGGCTTAAGGTGTAGGCGACGTCGGCAAGTAGCTATTGCCTCGCGCCTTAAAAAAAAATTATGTATCGCTGAAAACACTTGCTTCAAAGCGGGAATAAAATTCTAAAAAATATTAAAAGATTTTTTTACGCCATGAGTGGTTCTATAATAATTAATAAGCAAAAATTGTATCTTTTTACCTGTATTTTAAGAGCAGAGTGCAGTGGGGACTTA
Source organism: Delias oraia (assembly GCA_018230265.1). Taxonomy (NCBI): domain Eukaryota; kingdom Metazoa; phylum Arthropoda; class Insecta; order Lepidoptera; family Pieridae; genus Delias; species Delias oraia. Next base: position 37,074 of record DWCF01000612.1, on the reverse strand, counting down.
TATCAGGGTGACAATAAAATATTGTTGTCACTGTCACGTCACCAAAGTTTTTTTGATTGCGTGTACGTACTAGTCCCCGGCCTCGCACGAATTTTTAAATATCCGAAATACAAATTATGGCATACAACAAAACAACACGCTTCTTGCTAGGTCATTATATTCGTAATTATTTTTAACTTGTCTTACATTATTGGCTTAGTAAGGATCCCTATATTTTTTCAATCTATTTATATAAAAGAAAATCATATTAGTTTCACTATTTATAAGTCAAGAACGGCTCAACTAATTTGGCTGGAAATTGGTGGGGAGATAGCTTACAACCAGGATAAGTAGGGTATGTTCTAATCTTTCGGTTTTTCGGGTTTGATTGATCGTGGTTGAATTTAAAATTATGTCTTGACTGCTATACTGATTGATTTTTTTTGCATTGAGAGCACTTTTGAAAGCCGATAATTAATTTTTTGTGTATAGTCATCTCCACTTGCTGCTTATATAAATATTGACGATTTGTTTTATTTTATAAATATTATTCTAGGGTGTATTTCTTGAATGAAAATTTGACAGTGTTAATTATTTTTATAAGTATAAAATCCATCTTCAGGTTGCCATAAAAAGGGCTTCGTGAAATCTGTCTTGCCCCACCACTGCATATGCGGACGCACTAATTGGGCTGGCTTGTCTGAAGTGATACTACGTTCTCACAAAAAACTCAGCGTGAAATGATAGTTGTACTTGAAATTGTGCTTATACTATGTTTTACTGAGTGAATGAGGATATCAGAGGCCCTTAAAAATGCTCCTTAAGCGGCGTAAAAAACCGGCAACGTAAAAAATGCGTGGACTGTAGCGCGGTTGTTCATGGAAGGTGGTGTTCGTATACCATACAGGAGTCCCAGCTGCTCCGTTGTCTGCTATATCATAAACAATAAAAAAAACAAATTATAGGAAAAAGAGTTATTATTTTACACTGTTTTTACAAAATCTTCAGAAAAAATGTTTTTAACTAATATAATTATACAAAGATCGCGTTGTTTAATTTGTTTTTTAATTTTTTAATTGATAAAAGAAGCTGTAATAAAATTTAAACCAGAGACAACACTGAGGTCATCATTATCATATATCATTCATACACTGTGGATTGTGGTGAATAACATAGAATATATTTAAGTATTTCTAAGCATTTTGTTTTAATCCAAACAAAAAAGCTAGCTGTTTGTAGTTTAACTATAAACTAAAAAAAACTTACCAGGTCTATAACCACATTTTTGGATACTAACTGCTGAAAAAACTAGATAAAATAAATTTTTACTGTCTAGAATTTGTTTTTGTTCGGTTAAAACACCCAAAATATGGAGTTTTTAGAGTACAACGATGTTTCAGCTGAAATTAAAGGCAATATGGTAGGTTTTCTGAATTTCTAAATAGTATACTAATAATGGTTTAAATTTTAAATATATAACCTAATCCATAATATTTGTTTCATTATTCTTGTTAAATTTATCTAACCTATTCTAGTCTACTAACAATTTTTAAACTGATTTGGTTATTTTTATTACAGGTACCTGGCCGGCTTAAGATGACTGACCAGAATATTATATTCAAAAATAGTAAGACTGGGAAAGTAGAACAAATTTCTGCGAATGACATAGAACTGGTTAACTTTCAGAAATTTATAGGCTCTTGGGGATTACGGGTGTTCTTAAAGAATGGTATACTTCATAGATATGGAGGCTTTAAAGAAGGGGTAATTGTTTTCAATGCCAATTTTAAATTAAAAAATGTCTTGCTTTTTGTTTTATTTTTGTCTTGAACTAAAATTATATAAATTTTTATTTCAAGGAACAAGAAAAGGTGGCCAAATTTTTTAAAACAAATTACAATAAAGATATGCTAGAAAAAGAATTATCCCTAAAAGGCTGGAACTGGGGTACAGCTAAGTTTAATGGAGCAGTACTAAGCTATAATGTTGGATCAAACACTGCATTTGAAATTCCACTGCATTATGTCTCACAGTGTAATACTGGCAAAAATGAAGTAACTTTGGAATTCCATCAGGTAAAGAAAATTACGTAGTAATAAATTTAATTAGTACCAATATTGTAACCTATTCAAATCTTTACTTTAAAGTGGAGTTTGAGTGAACTTTTTGTAACCAATATGCAGATATAACATTCTTTGAATTTCTATTATTCCAGAATGATGACACACCAGTGTCATTAATGGAGATGCGCTTCCACATACCAACAAATGAATTATCAGGGGACATGGATGCTGTAGAGGCATTCCATCAGCAAGTCATGAATAAAGCCAGTGTTATTTCAGTATCTGGAGATGCCATTGCCATCTTCCGAGAATTACAGTGTCTTACACCACGGTATGCTTACAATCAAGTTCTCAATAAAAACAATCTTGTCTATACAATGTTTTCTAACAAAAAAATTTTTTCAGTGGTCGTTATGACATAAAAGTATTTCAAACATTCTTCCAATTGCATGGTAAAACTTTTGACTACAAGATACCAATGTCCACAGTCCTCCGTCTCTTCTTGTTACCACACAAAGACACACGACAAATGTTCTTTGTTGTATCTCTTGACCCACCAATCAAACAGGGTCAAACAAGATATCATTATTTAGTACTTCTCTTTGGTATAGAAGAGGAAACAAGCCTGGAATTACCATTCACTGAGTAAGTATTATTATAACTTTTTTTATTGATGGATCTCCTATATGGTAGGAGAACACTGCCGTCCATGAATAACCGCGCCACAATTTGCGCATTGGCTGTGTTGCTGGCTTTTTACGCCAGTAAAGCGGCAATTTTACGGGCCTCCGATATCCTCACTCTGAGCCGTAAGATTTCACGCTGAAGAAGTACCGTTTCACGCTGAGTATTCTATGAAACTTAACTGTTTTAACTTACATCTTTATAAAGGCAAAGAAAGATGTCATGAAATCTTTTAATTTCATAGAGAAATGGATAAAACAGCGCCATTATTGGTTATAATATAACATAGCATTATTTTTTCAGGGAGGAATTAAAGGAAAAATATGAAGATAAAATTACAAAAGAATTATCGGGGCCAACTTATGAAGTACTGGCTAAAATTATGAAGGTTATAATTAGCAGACGTGTCACGGGACCAGGCGATTTCTTAGGGTGAGTCATTAATGTATAGAGTATCACAACGCCGTAGTCACAGTAAGATACTCTTGCTTCAAGAGCCAAAACACCGTTAGTTTGAAAGGCTTTTTTAAGATAACATTTTATATTACAGACATCACAAAACACCAGCAATAGCGTGTTCATACAAGGCAGCGGCCGGGTACCTGTATCCGCTGGAGAAAGGTTTTATCTACGTTCACAAGCCCCCAGTGCACATTCGCTTTGAGGAGATTGCCTCAGTCAACTTCGCGAGAGGAGGAGCTTCGTCTACCAAGTAAGCAGCCAACTAAAACGATACTAAAGGGAATCTTCTCATATCCTACTAATATTATAAACGCTATATTATTATTGGTGGAGCACGATGAGCATGATGGAGAAGCTCAGAGTCACTCAGCGAGCTAACTCTAACACTAAGGTCACTGGCAACCGCTGGACCCAGATCTCAGTCGGTGGGCGTCTTTTGAGAAGGCCTATGTCCTGTCCAGTAGTGCACTTTAATAGGCTGATGATAAATTATTATTAATAATATCATACATTATCATGGCTCATATATCAGAACAACACAGGTTATGATTTAAAATGGTATTGTGTAAATTGGCCAAAATATAATAAAATATGTCACGTAAGTCGGACTCGATAGATGGCGTAGCAGTTAGTGCGACGTCCGCTGTGTCCACTAGTTTATATAAAGAAATATTTTTAAAAAACTTGTAATACATAATGTATGTGTTAAACATATCGAGAAATATGTAAGACATTTCATTTCGCCGAATCAAATGTGGTATATCTTTATTCATATAAAAAAAAACATCTGGTCATTTAGATTTCAGTTTACAGATAGTTAAAATGTCCGAGAACAGTCCAGAAAGGCAGTTTTAACATTGTTTCCAACCACGTTTAAAATATCCATAATTATATAAAATCTATTTTAGATCGTTCGATTTCGAAATAGAGTTAAAACAAGGCAGCGTTCACACATTTAGCAGTATTGAGAAAGGGGAGTATGACAAATTGTTCAATTACATCACCACCAAGAAACTGCATGTGAAGAATACAGGCAAAAATGTGAGTATTGTTAATAAATCTATATATATAAAAGAAAGTACGCCGCGGAGACGGGAACTTATGAAAACGGAACGTAGTTGAAAAAACAGAAATTACGAGAACTCGTAGCTAAGTAGTTTAATAGGTCTACCATAAAGCGAGACGTATCGAGTTCGAATCGCGATCCGGATAATTATAAATTAATTTATAAATTATTCGGTCTCTGGAAGGGCTTGACAGTGGCCGAGTAAGTCTTAATACTGTCACACCCATGACAGGATATCGGAGATCTTTGCCCGGACTGTTGCGCAGTTGTTCATGGGCGGCGGTGTTCTTATATCATACAGGAGACCCACCTGCTCTTTTGTACGCTATAGAATAAAAAAATCAGAAGGCGTCCACCAACAAGATGATCTGATCAAGTTAGACTTGTTTTCCTCAAAATTATACACAGTCGTAAGAGATGCGCGTGAGAGATACAGATGGCGACAGATCATCCAAAAGCAACCCTCCTGCCGACCACGATCCTCAAAGGAGGGACCGACTCAGAGAGAGAAAAAAGAAAGTCGTGTTAGTTACACTAGTTATAACTTAAGAACTGTTGAAAATTGCTAGGGATGTAGCTTTGTACCAGAAGAAAGACATGTTACTTTTTATTCGAATACAAAAGGGGGTAAAGTTTTTAGTGTCTGTTTTTTGGGTTTAATGGGTCCATGGATTGCGGTAGATGGCCACGACGTCTGTCGGATCCACTAGTAGTATTAATGATGAGAGATATATTATGATTGAGTTGTAAAAAAGAGAAAGACGCTGGTTGCAGGTCGATTCTGACAAGTATACGTGGAGGTCTAAGAGGTAGGCCTATGTCCAGCAGTAGATGTCCTACGGCTTAAATGATGATGATGTAGAGTAAATTTGTAAGCTATAAAAAGTGCATGAGAGTATATCTAGGTTACATATTTATATTTCAAAACATTTGTCAGGTCAGCTTGTTGGTGATAAATTTTGGAAAATTTATATTTATTAATCAAACCGTCACATGCATAAAATGGATAATATAATAATGCATTAGATAAAATAAACGGATCTCGGCCTGGGGTGGGACGCGCTATTACCATGACATAATCACAACAGTAAGACGCCACAATATTTTACTAACTACGACTTAAGGAGTCTCTTTTTGAAATTCGAATTACAGAGAATAAATATTTTTATCAACGCGTCGTAGGGAAATAACATTTAGTTCGAGTTACAAAGTCTAATAAGTTGGAGATACCGCGTACTTAGAGGATTTTTCGACTTAATGAGGATTTGGACTATACCAGGTTCGAGTTGTCAAAATTCCACTGTGTTATTGTATTTTTCTAGGATAAAGCGCTGTATGACGACGATTTCGGTGACTCAGATACAGAGAAAGAGCCAGATGCGTATCTCGAACGAGTTAAGGCCGAAGCGAAGGAGAGAGAATCTGATGATAGCGATGGATCTGATGAGAGTACTGATGAAGACTTCAATCCCGATAAAGCCAAGGAGAGCGATGTGGCTGAAGAGTTAGTAGATTTATTTTATTTTTTATATATATTTATAGAGTAGGTATAAATAAATGTATGTAAATAAAATAATTTATATATTATTTTATTTATTACTACTAGATCCACAACCGTACGCAATCTACCGGTTGCAATTATAAATTTCCCTTCACTGCTCTGCTTCTATTGATTGTAGCGTATGAAAAGTATACTATAACCTGCCAAGGAGTATGAACAATAATTGTACCAAGTTTCGTTAAAATCTGTCGAGTAGTTTTTGATTTTATAACAAATAAATATACAGATGGACAGACAAAAATTTTACTGTTTGCTTTTTTGGCATCAATATCGATCACTTATCACCCCCTAATAGTTATTTCGGAAATATATTTCATGTACAGAATTGACCTCTCTACAGATATATTATAATAATATTGTTATGTATATTTTTTTTATTGTATTTTTATATTTCATAAAGCAAGTAGTGCTCCAAAGGTAAAGGTAACAGAAGTTTAGGTGTCATACCGACTTGCAATAAAATTAAAAATAATTTATTTCATGAATCTTAAGTAATATATACGCGTTAGATTTTAATAAATTATATCATTTAAATGAAAATTACAAATTGCACACAATTTAATTTATTTTAAAATATTTCCTGAAAATGCCTGGACCGATCGCCGTATGGCCAAGGCGTAGTGTCATCAATATATTCTTAACCTTCTTAAAATTATTTAACATTTAATAAATTAACTAATTTTAATGATGTTAATCATTTAACATTATATTAAACATTTTGAAGGCTTTCTGGGATCCTATTGTAAAAGCGTTATACCATCGCTCATGAAAGAATTACTGAAATAATGAATACGTATAAGAATACTGAATGTGTAGAATTTATTATATAAATACGATTTTAGGTATGATACAAATCCATCATCGTCGGAGGACTCGGACGCTTCAGACGCTTCTAAAGGAAGTAAGAAAGAAAAGGAAAAGAAGAAGGAAAAGCCGAAGAAGACTATTACAATTGTATGTATTAATTTTAAATATAATAATTATAGCATCAAAGAATATAATATTACTTTCATATTATTTTTATTATAAATGATGCTGTTTTTATTTCAAATATATATAGTACTATTGATTTTGTCGGAATAAGTAATTTATTGATTTTAATAAGAGAAGCGCTATTGATAGCATATGCTGACGCATTAATTGGGCCGGCTCGTCCGAAGTGGCCATGGGCATTTACCATGAGCTCACAGAATACTCAGCTTGAAACGGTACTTGTAATGTGTTCGTAGAATGAGTTAGGATATCTATAACACAACAAACGCGCGGACTGTGGCGCTGTTGCCCATGAGTGGCGGTATTCTCTATCCATATAGGAGACCCAACTGCTCCGTTGTCCGCTATTCTACTAAAAAAGTGATCACAGCTTTTGCATTAGTGATTAAAAATGCTTAATTTAAAGAAATGTAGTATAGATAGTATATTTTATATTATATTTGATTGATTTGATTTAATAAATTTTGTCTGGCTTTAGTCGGAAGCACCGCGTAAACGCAAGGACAAGTCAAAGAAGCGAGAGAAAGACGCAAATGCTCCGAAGAGACCGTCTACCGCGTTCATGTTGTGGCTGAATGAGAACAGGAAGAAGATAATCGAAGAGAACCCTGGTGTCAAAGTAACTGAAATCGCTAAGAAGGGAGGGGAATTATGGAGAGATCTTAAGGATAAATCGGTAAGGATACGTCTAAATGGTTGTTAGTTGTGACTGCCTTATACTGTACTGCCCTATATTCTGTACGGTAAAACCGAAAAAAATACCATTTTTTATATTTTAAATTTCTCACAGAAGCAAAAAAATTACACCCACTGAGTTTATTTCGCCGGTTCTTCTCAGGGGGCTTAGCCTGGACGCTGATTTTGACGTTCTTGTATGAAAATATTTTATTACATTTCACATATAATATATAATTTCACATATATTTCACAAAAATAAATTGATTGAACCAATTGTTTTTTATGCTATAGCTGACAACGGAGCAGGTGGATCTCCTATATGGAAAGAGAACACTGCCGCCCTTAAACAACCGCGTTCAGTCCGCGCATTGTTTGTGTTGCTGGCTTTTACGCGTTTCAATTTACTCGAGTGAAGGCCACGACGACATATACCGAACTGTTCTTCCAACTCTTCAAAAGGAATTCCATTCGCTTGACGAAAAATTTTTAATCATTACAATGATTCTGTGAATTCGAGTATATCTTTTATGCTATTACAATGGTGCATATCCAAAAAGCTCAAGCTATCGTCACATAAACAGTTAAGCCAGTTTATTATTTTATAATAATTATAATAGTTTTTAATTTTTTTAATCTTTAGGAATGGGAGGAGAAGGCAGGCAAAGCTAAAGAAGAATACAACCAAGCAATGAAAAAATACAAGGACAGCGGTGCCGCTGACGAGTTCAAAGAGAAGAAGAAACAAGCTCATAAAGAGAAGAAAGCGGCCGAGAAGAAATCTGGTGAGAAGAAACCGGCTGAAAAGAAAAGTAAAGCTCCTCCGCCCAAAAGTTCAAAGAACGTCAGCGCTGGTTCCGGTTCCGGGAAATTCACAAGCAAAGAGTACATAGATGACGATGACAGCTCATCAGATTCTGACAGTGGAAAAAAGAAGGACAAAAAGGAGGTTGGGATTCTTCTGATTTAATTTTAATAACATCAAACTCATTATCATTTATTATATGGATGTAAATTAATAAAGCTTCAATAAGGCTAATAGATTCTGTACTCTATAGTCTAGAGATTTCTATATAGCCTATAGTATAAAGTTTCATATATCGCCTCTTTACAAGAACAAAGTGGTATCACAGAATACTCAGGGTGAAACGGTAATTGTTTCGCTGGGTGATTGAGGATATCGTAGGCCCTAAAAAGCCAGCAACACAACCAATGCGCGGACTGTCGCGCGGTTGTCTATTATTAGGCGGTGGTGTTTTCTTACCATTTAGGAGACCCTCCTGATCCGTTATCCGCAATAACATAAAAAAATATTTTTTACACAACAAATAACAGAAGAGTAATGTCAAACATTTAACCGTAGATAAATTCTAAACTATTGATAATTTTACCAAAGGAAAACAATAAAATTGTTGCAGTAACGTAAGTGCTTTCTGAAAATTCAATATCGTTTTATTATTCTATATCGGACAACGGAGCAGGGTGTCCTATATGGTAAGAGACCAGCGCCGTCCATGGACAACTGCGCAACAGTCCGCGCATTGGTTGTGTTGCTGGCTTTTTACGCCGCTTAAGCGGCACTTTTAAGGGCCTCCGATATCCTCACTCTGCGAAACAGTGCAAGTACCGTTTCACTCTGAGTATTCTTTGAGCTCTTGGTATCAATACGGACGAGCCGGCCCAATTAGCGCGTCAGCATATGCTTCAGCATGGCTCACCCACGGGTGTATTTTGAATAGCAAATAATTTAAAAAACCGTTTTTACAAGACGTTGGCTGGATTTGTTTTTAAAACAATCGAATACTTAAAATATCTTGATTAAGAAGGTCTATAATATATATTTACTCTTTGAAGCAATATTTAAGTCTACCGTTTTAATTCTTATAAATTATTAAATATACCAGATAGACCATAATAGACCTTTAAATATACAAGACATTACATACATATAATTTTGAAGTGCATTTACTGCTAACACTTAAAAAATTGTTCTTTCTTAGACAAAAGAGAAACCGAGAAAGGAGAAAGCGAAGGCCTCTTCATCAGAAGCAGCGTCGTCCGGTTCTGCAGATGATAGCGGCAGTGGAAGTGATTAGTACCTGAAATATTCACGCAACTAAATTTCATGGATCTTATAATCTTGAGCGCAGAAATGATTGACACTTGTATTGAATTTTAGATACCTATTTTAAAACGCCTTTTGTTGCGTATTTTCATAGAATATGTCAGAAAAAACCTCAAAAACTATAAAAATACTAACAAATAATATAATACATTTACTCCAAATTTTAAGATATTTGTACTCTATTAGTTTTTGTTTACAGAATTCGGAAAATATATTCTCAGGTGTTATATATTTATGTGAAACGATTGTTTGAATCGTGTCAGTGTAAAATAGTTGTATAAAAATTTCAAGTTTGTATCAATAGTTCTATGAATATTTTGTGAAATTGTAATGCAGTTAACAGTAACCAAAAACATTTTTTACAACTAAAATAAAATCAAGACTTGGTTTGTGAATCTTTTTCATCAACTTATAATCCCATGATTAGTGATTGTTAGCGATGTTGTCTAGTATATAAGATGTATTATAAGTTTTATTAAATAAGCTAATTTTAATAAATACCTTTTTCATTACATAGTTATCTTATTTAAGCAAAACCAATTTAAAATGGAGGTAAACAGGCAAAATCTTATGATAAGCAATCTTCCGATTTTGTACTTTGTTATCGACATTTGGCGTAGGGTGTGTTGATTACCTTCGACTACAAATAGGGAACAATTATTATTGATCTAAAGGCCAACAAAAACAAATTTATTTAATGTGTTTAGGTCTTTATACATATAAAAATGGTGAATATATTCTTAAAAACATATATCCCATAGTAATTTCTTTTGCTTATAGGGTACATAATAATAATGATTGATGCCGATCCCTTGCAGGGATTGCATCCCTTCACAATACAATAATTGAACAAAAAACCGTTAGGTTAGTTCTTTGGAAACGGTTGGATGGATTTTAAGGGGCTTTTGCTACTTTAGTTCTCATTATAACTACGAAGGTATAGTGAGATCTTTTTTGTATCCTCAGATCTCAATGCATATTTAAATACCTTATCAAAAAGCAACCGTAATAACAAAAATAAAAATATGTACAAAATCGATGTGTATTTTTTGTGCATTTATTTAAATTTTCAAACGTTGACAGAAATTAAAAGTTCTTAATATGCAAATTAAAATTCATACAGGATAAATAAAGTCATTTTCGCTACTAAAATGGCTTAGGTTTAAAGCGATTAATTGCAAATTTACTAACGAGATAACTCTCTTTTATTAGCCTTCTATTCATTTATGATATAAAATTACAAATTTGAAGGTAGGTGTAGGTAAATAATTAATTACTAAGTCAAAGATTTTTCTTTATCTAAGTATAATTTTGAAGATTATTAGTTTTATTAACTGAAACCATAAAAAAATAAAAAAGTATTAAAAATTAAATCTCGTAATGAAATTAAAGATAGATAAATACCTAATATGGATGTAAAAAATAATATAATAAGACTAGTTACTACAAACACAAAAGATAATATACCTACGTATAATATTTTGGATTAAACATTAATAACTAATACTATAAAACTATTAAAGATTCAATAATAATATTAATAAATATGAAAATCCTAAAAATGGAGGTAAAAACTAATGGAAAAAAATTATAAATAAAGAAGTTTTAATAAAAAAATTAAATTAAAAATTATATTAATATATAAAATAATATATATAGAAAATAAACAAGAAAATTGAAACTATAGATGAATAATATAATAAAAAGTATATTAATAAAATATTTACTCTAATCATAAATACACACCGGAACTAGGTACCAATTATGTATTTAGAATACCTGATATACCAATATTATGGCTTAAGATCTCTTATCTTAATAAAGTTGAAAACATAGCAGATAGGTATTTAACGTCAAATATCCATTAGCAATACTAGGATTTGTTAATTGGGTATTCATTGAGGCCTAGTGTTTAAAACATATATGGTTAAGTTTCGGAAGAACCGATAAATCTAATATTGAATTTTATTTCTATTTCTTTAAGTGCTACATCCTTATTGAAACGAAATAAAAACTATTTCACATTCCCCTTTGAAATATCAAATCGTAAACAAACGCTGTTTTATTGGCATCCCTTTCTCTCTGACGTTTGCCGCGCTTTAGTTTTTCATATACACGGCGGCTGCATTTAAAATCGGGCGCGAATTAATTTTGTTAAGGCTGGTATGGAAACCTATCAGTGGAGTAGGCCAAATTTTGACATACTTTTTAAATGAAAGTGTGTAAAATAAGTTGCAATAAAATTAATTTATATTAATATAGATTCATATGTATCATTTTTAAATAGAATACGTATTATTTGCCTGAGAATGTGGCTTAAATATTTTTAGAACATATAGTATGAAGAGATTAATAACATTGAACAATATATCGTATTACTCTGACATAAAGTTTATATTAACTTGTATATTGCAAAGCTACGTCACGGATATACGTAATAGTACGGCGCTTAAAATTTCCACAATATTGGCATTATCGAAAGTGTTGACCAATCACAGCTAAGATAGAGGGCGCTTTAGTGGTGACGCGAGGTCCCCCAAGCCAGCTTGCTCTGCGAACATTGCTTTGAGCTCCATACATTTTCTTTCGGTTCTCTACGTCTGCAGTTTGGTTGTGTACGAGTTCAAAAATTATTTCAAAATTTTCGCCATCAGGTAAGTCTAATCAATTTTATTACTAAACCTGCTTGTAATACTAAGTTTTACTATATTATTGAAGGTGTATTTTGTTAAATTAAGGTTTTATCCACGTTGGAATTTTGAGTCAAACATGGCTATGGGCTTCGCCGTACTTTAGTACTACGCGTGGGTATGAGAAAGGACGCCCTATTTTTGATAATTTATTTCTCGAATGTTTTCCATTGAAGGTATCGAACAGTTCTTCTACAAGTTAAAGCTTAATATATCTGCGATGTTGTAGCAATTATGTCATGATTAGTAATTGCGTATTTTCCACACAATACGTGAAAACAAAATGGCTCGTTCGACCCAAGCATAGGCCAGTGAACTCGTTATATGGGGCGATAACAATTTTTGTTCAATGATATGCTAACAATTGATAGAAATGTAGTATTTATATCGGTATTTATTGGTGAAATCAACTAAATAATTTTTACGATAATAGATGCGCTGTAAATAGGTTTCCCGCCAAAAATGTGCTAGAGAACGCCTTGCTCCGATATGGACGCTTCGATTCGTGTGCAGCATGGTCCGCATAACCTGTTGCCGCGCGTTTTCGATATTTTCGTAATATTAAATGATTATTTACAGGAAAAAAGTAAAAATGTCGGACAAGCCGAAGCGTCCTATGTCAGCATACATGCTTTGGCTAAACAGCGCAAGAGAACAAATCAAAGCCGATAACCCGGGATTGAAAGTCACTGAAATTGCTAAAAAAGGAGGTGAAATTTGGAGGGCTATGAAAGATAAGAGTGTGAGTTAATTTTAAATTACTAATGCCATATATCCTATTTTTGCTGTTTCTTTACTCTAAAGCTCATATTTGTCCATATTTCCCAGGAATGGGAAGAAAAAGCAGCTCAAGCTAAAGAACAATACACCAAGGACCTGGAATCATATAACGCGAATGGAGGTGGTGGTGAAGGTGGCGGTGGTGGCAAGAAACAGGCTCAGAAGAGAGGCAAAAAGGCAAAGAAGGCTTCCCCTGTAAGTGTTACATATTATACAAATATTATTTCATTTATAAGCTGGTATGTACATTTATCTCCTAGGCAGCAAGTACCATTTATATTCTTGTTTATAGAACTTTATGCTCTTTTCAGAAGGCTAAGAAGAAGAAGGAAGAGTCCGAGGACGAGGATGGTGATGACGATGATGATGAAAGCGAATGATCTCCCAAGCAAACGCATTTCTGTTCATATTGAATAATTTACTCGGACTTAATTTATTACATAATGTACCACTGACTTTCCAAAGTCTGTATACATTACCACAAATTTTATAGCATATTTGGAGACATTGAAAATTAAAAACTGTTTTTGTATTGATTATTTTATAAATTGGTATTAAGGCATTAATTGGCCTTTTTTAATATGTAGTTAAGTAGTAACAATATTTTTAGTTTTGAATTAAATAGGCATAGATTCTAGGTGAGTATAAAGTGAGGTGCAGCCATTGTTGTGGAGCAGAGTGTTTGTACATGTGAGAACATGTTTCCTTATTTTCTTGTAAGATTGTGATTAATCTGTTTGCTCCATCAAAGTATGAATGCATTTCATTATATGCAGAATTTGGAAAGGTTCAGCGCTGACTAGGTCTAGACTTCTAAGCCTCGAAAAAAATATTGTTAAGTGTTAGCATGTATGAAATGGGGAATTGTACAGTTAGCCCTCCCTTGTTAAGTTCGCTGTGACTGGATGCTCACCTTTTTATGTAACTTGAATAGTTTCATCAAAACTATGTCTTCTCCTTTTAAAATTAACAGTAAAAGCTGTGCTTGGCCATATTTTTTTGCTATGTATAAAATAATCTTTGTGCTCAAAGACATAAGTTTTGGTTTAACTATATCAACATGTAAAATTAGAGACAATTTCATTAACTATGACTTACTGTTAAAATAAAACCTACCTCTGTCATTGTAAATTTCAATACTAGTAATGGTACCAAACTTAGCTAAGCTAACATCTCAGTGTTATTGAGGTGAACAATTTGAACATAGTTTAGAAAATTGTGTATGTTGTATTTTTAGTTAGAATAGGTAGGTTTTAATGTGATTAGTCTCTCAAATTTTACATATTTTATGTTATTTTGTAAATGAGACAGCATTCCTCATGTCAATATGGAGTTTACATGTTCAATAAAGTAATTTCGTATAAAATTGTATTTTTAAGTTGTTTTTTATTTCTTAAATGACCTTTGTCCTTTTTCAATATTTGTTTGGACATTGCAAAAAGTCCCGTCAATTTATTGAATGATCTTACATTCGAGAAATGATCGTTGGCTGAACGGAAGTGAGAAATACCGTTAGCAAGAACCGTTTTTTTGTGATACCTTAAAAATATGCAACGTTTTCTCGCTTATGCTATAGATACCAACCATGTGGTTAGGATAGAAATAATTTTATATAGGCTAAACAAGACTAATAATTTGATGATTGAATAAGCACAAAGAAATTTTGGTGGCTATTCTAATAATGGGATAGAAATCAATGTTAAAAAGGATAATTATTAGAGGTTAATTAAGAGGAGGCAGACGACCGTTCCTAAAAAATGGCTTCTGATGTGGGAATTAATCGCCATGGTCAGTTGTGTGGATTTTGTGGTTACGTTAGTGACAAGCTTTTATGAATATTGTACATATAAACAAAATCCTAAATACAAATTATTATTTTTTGTGGTTAGGATGTTTCATCAGTATTTATTTCTAAAAAGCTTGTTTTTAAAAATCAATATTCATATAGGAACAATAGATATTGATGTTTTTAGAATAAAATAATATGAAAATGTCAATATATTTTAGAGCCATCATTAAGGTTAGAAAAGCTACTGTCATTATACTGATTCTTGGTGAATGAAATTGAATTAAATTTTTAAAAAAATTAAAATGTTTTGTTGTAATGTTTTTCTTGTTTTCAATAAACAAAACACGTAATTAAGAGAAAAGATTTGCTCGCAAGCGTCTATATTTTTATATATATCGATAATCTTAAATCGACATTTTCTAATATCGATCCACCCTGACTTCTTAATTTATATAACTAATCTACATATATTTTGTGCATAAAATATGATTTAAGTCAATAGTAATAATGATTAAGTCAATAATTTAAATTATAATAAAACTTTAGAGTTTAAGTGTAAATGTGGAGATCACTTCATCACCGATAAAAATATACGGTAGTAGCATTTTCTGTATTTGGCTTCGAACTTGGTAGGTATATTTAGACTATTGTCTTGAATTTAAGAAAATATCACTTTTCCTAAATATTTGTGAATCTGATGCTTTGCCATATGAATCAACATCGGTATCTGGTGGGTCTCCAGCTGATTAATGATCGTCAGTACAGTTTTCGTCGTGGTCGCTCATCTGGCGACCTTCTGATTCACGTAACTCGCAGATGGGCTGAGGCCATTAAATCTAAGGAGGAGGCATTGGCCTTCAGTTTGGACATAGCGAAGGCCTTCGATCGCGTCTGGCATAAAGCCGATCTTGTCTCTGTGAATGCTGGTGTGATGTGGAATGATGCTCCGAAAAAGTCTTCTTTTGTAGTATCTCCCTCCTTCCAGAACATCCCATTATCCACCTCAACTAGTAAGGGAATACTTGGTATCAGCATTTCCAGTGATGTTCAGTTTTAGATTACGCATTTGGTTAACTAATTGGTTTGATGGCTCTCGATGGGCCGAATCCTGAATTGACTTTAGCACAAGATGTTCTAGAAGTCTTTTTATCGTTTCCATTTGTAAAAAAAGGGAGTCACTAAACGACTCATTCTTTTATTTGGCTTATTATTCTCTACAATCAGACAATGGAGGGCGATGAAGAAGTAAAAAAAACGATTATTATCTGTGTTTTCGATTTTTTAATATTCGATAAAAGCATAGACTGTAGAGTGAAGATAGATTGATAGTTTAATAAACATTTTACGTTATATTTATATTTGCCATAACAAAATAGTTATATGGATTTTTGAATATTGTATGTTAAAACATATAATATTTAATACCTATTAGAATATATGTTTCAATTAATTTAAATTCAAATTACATATATAAAAAACTTAAATGTAATGCCTTATATGAACAAAATGTTTGAAGGTTAGAATTTATTTTTTACCTTTGAAAATTCGGTAAAATTTTAATATGACAATGTCTGGAGATGGCCCTGCTGGAGGATCTCAAGTAGCCCTGGTGACTGGTGGTTATGATCATACCATCAAACTTTGGCAGGCACATAGTGGGGTTTGTTTACGTACTATGCAACACCCTGACTCGGTGAGTTTCGCTTAAACATTGTAGTATATAATATATATTAACATAATTAATATGCATGATGGTAATACCTTGTCTTTATTGGATTAATCATTTATGCCTGTAAGGTATAATTAAATAGGCATAGAAGTTTAAAATATCTTTAAACTTACAGCAAGTAAATGATTTGGAAATCAATCCTAGCGGGCAAATGGTTGCTGCATGTGGATACCAGCATATACGAATGTATGACCTTGCTAGTGCCAACCCTGATCCTGTTATTGATTTTGAAGGTCTCAGTAAAAATGTTACAAGAGTTGGCTTCCAGGTATATTCTATATATTTATACAAATATAACACATTTTTAAGATTAAAGCAGTTTCATATTAAAAATTTATAATAAATGTATTGTAGGAAAATGGACAGTGGATGTACACTGGAGGAGAGGACTGCACAGCTAGGATTTGGGATTTGAGGTTTGTAATTAACATAATTAAAATTAGGCAACAAAGATTAGAGCATGCTCATATATCTATCATATCATATATGTCTATCATATATAGAATAAAGTTTAATTTTTTTTATCAGACTTTAAAGCTAGACTCTTTCCAGACATTATAGGTATATTGTCTACTATATAGTACTAGTTTTTCTTGAATCTGTTCTACTCAGTTCTAGTAATAGCTAATAAATGAATAATTTACAGAGTTGGAAGGCAGTTTCAATGCCAGAGAATATTCCAAGTGCCAGCACCAGTGAATGCTGTGGTACTGCATCCAGACCAGTCTCAAATCATGGTGGCTGGACAAAGCGGAATAATTCACATCTGGGACTTGAAGACTGATCACAATGAACAACTTGTAAGTATTATATGTTAGAAGCTGACCCCAGTAAACATTGTTTTGCCACATGTATTATCAAGGATGTAATGTCCCTATTAATAAATAAGAGTTTATAGTAAAAAAGTGAAAATGTAGGGTTGTATATATTTTTAATGCTGCTCAAAGCTGTATATATTTTTCAAAATTCAAAATAATGTTAGGAGTAGACTACACTTAACATTAAGAGTAATAAATAATAAATGTTGGCCGAGTCTCAGACAGCCAATATGCACACAAAATTTCGGACAAGCCGGAGAATTGGACAAGCCATTTCAGATAAATTTTTAATACAAAAACCGCGACACGGGTATTCTATTTATTAAATAAGCTAACTAAAAAAATTCAGTCATGGTGTAGGTATAAAGGTAATAGATATGATCTTTGAAAAATAAACAGGTTTATTTTTAAATTAGTTTAATTCGATAGAAGAAAACAAAGAATGTGACCTCTAAGAGATCATCGCTGCCATTAGACAACCGCGTCTACGCTGGCTTTTATTGCTGCTTTAACGGTATCGGGTATGACGGTTTGCGGGCCTTCGATATTATTACTCTTACTACTTATTAGTGAAACATACTATTTCACACAAGTATTCTATGAGCCCCTGGTATCACTCTAGTTGAGCTGGCTCAATTAATGCATCAGCACGATTCAGATCTCCCCCTCCCCTTCCCCAATAAATGTTAAGACACTCGCCCTACCACTATCAAGCCCTACTAAAGACCGAATAAATTATAAATTTTTATTCACCAGGATAGGAACACGATATACTTCACGAACTCATACAAGACCGCTCAGCTACCAGGCTCTATTATGTAATATTATTTTACAGATTCCAGAAGCAGAAGCTTCAATTCAGGATATAGCAATTGATCCTGAAGGAAAATTAATGGCATGCGTGAATAACAAAGGAAATTGTTACGTCTGGTCGTTGGGTGGGTCTCCACCTAGACCTGTCCCGAGAAAACATATTCAGGCTCATAGCAAGTATGCGCTGAGGTGTAATTTCAGTTTGGATTCTACGTAAGTGTTTCTATTTTAATATCAACATAAGCTCTAGAACATTGTTTCTCAACCAGTGGACTCAAGCTGATAGCCTCCCGAGAGGATAGTAACATAAACTCAGATGGTACGGTTCTGTGTAGGGACCGCAATAACAACCGCCACCGCCGGATATGGTGGCAAGTACCTAGCTACGTCGCCAGACTCACCCCAACTTCCATCCAGGTGCTCAGGCGGTCCGTGACCCCGCGACGGTCCAAGCCGAGGTTCGTGTATCGCAGGAGATGCCATTGCGCTAGCCACGCATAAAAATTCACGGCGAGCGACTCAAAAGACCGTGTGAAGCTGTGATGACTGTATGGCCGGTAGTAAATGGCCCTTCCAAAAAAAAGTCCACTTACTCCTGGAAGTACGCGAGTATATTTGTGAGGGTCCGCGGTGTTATCTCTGGACCATACACATTACTTTTGATATTTTTCATAAGTAATAATTAAAATACCTAATCGGATTTATTTTCGGCTTATATTATTGATCCGTGAAAACTGTACTTTCCTTCGCGAGATTACGTCCATGGCTGAAAAAGTTAGGGAAACGCTGCTCTATATTAGGTGAAAAATAAGCTTTGAGTTGATTAAACTATTAGATAAAATATTTTAAATAGACATACAACTAAGTGTATTTCTAAATTCTTTTGGCTTGTTTTAGTAGAGCCTGTAAAGATTAATTTTAATGCCTAATTCCACATTGCATTTAAATTCTACGACAATTTTGATTCTTCAAACAATTATGTTTCAAATTCAAGTATCTAAATATAACATGTTTATAAATGGTATTTATAGTTGCTTAAAAAATAAATACAGGTTTATTATTACTTAATTATTATTATAATTATCGGTGCGACTAGTAATAAATATGAGTCACGCGCACCTGTATTGTTACAAATTGTGAAAAATGATTGTAATGTCAGCTATGCTAACGACATACCCATCCAAAACACTTCTGAAGCCTCCGCGCCGTTATTTTATGTATTCAGAAAAATCTCAGCCAAATTTTCCATCTCAAGTGAGATATAGGATGTTTTCTTACAGTTTTATGTTAATAAATTAATGTCTTGTATGCTGTACACAGTATGCTGGTAACAACATCTGGTGACTGTTCAGCAAAAGTGTGGAATACAAGCGATTGGACGCTTAAACGTGAATTGAGGCATGACACACAGCGCTGGGTCTGGGATGCCGCCTTCACTATTGACTCGAGATATCTATTCACTGGTATGTATAAAAACTTAGCAAGGGCTGGGGACGGCCGTTCAACCTCGATCAGCTACTTGCTCGTTTTTTACGATATAACGGACAACGGAGTTATCCTATATGATAAATAAAACTACCAAGTAAAACTACCATTTCACGCTGAGTTTTCTGTGAACCCGTGGATCACTCCGGACGAGCTGGCCCAATTAGTGCCTCAGCATATGCTTCTGCATGGCTCTCCCACAGGTGCCACAGTATTAAATTAAATTGTAATACTCCGGGCTGGGATTAAAATCCTCGCATCATGAGTTATTAAACCACTTAACTAAGAGGATCACACTCGTTTGACACGGTTTGCATGTATAAAAAACCCTTATTACGTTCTTGTTTGATTCTCTGTCGTTATTTAACCAAATATTTTACAAAGTATTGACACCGGCAAATTTGAAGGAGAGGATTCTCGTAAAAAGTTATGATGTGTTCCAGTGGCGGGAAAAAGGTTCTATTGCAACCAGTTACGTACTATGGTCTCTTGTTTCATATTAACAATTGGAAATTCAAATTTTGTTGAAACATAACGTTTAAGTAGGGGAATACATAATTTTTTTACGGTGCGTTACTTTTCTAATGAAAGCGATGTTAAACGAGCAGGAGGCTCACCCAGGGGAACCGCGCCTCCGCCCATGTTCACCCCTAGCCCTTGCAGAGCCGCGGGTGCGTGGATGGCCTTTAAGGAATATGTAGAGGGAGGGACAGTCAAAAATTGCGACACATACCTAATACTTGAATTCGCCCTAATAAAACGTAAGCACTGTAATTAATGATGTCGATAAGAATTGTATTTTGCTTATAATGTTATATCATTACTAGGTTCATCGGATAGCTACGCTCGTCTGTGGGACTTGGAAAAGGGTACTTTGGAACGTGAATATTGCGGACATCAGAAACCAATTACAGCATTGGCGTTCAGAGACCAGGCTGTATAGATTTTTCAGCTTTATTCAACAGTTCCTAAGGTATATGCATCTGTGCGATGTATACTTTTCTCCTGTGTTATTACATAAATATTTATATTATTATAGAAATACATATAAATATGTTTGATAAAAAATACATATCTATATGTAAATATATTTAATGATAAATACAATTTAATATATTTAATAATAAATACAAATAAATGTTTGTAATAATAAATACTTGTAAATTACACAACAAATAAAATATGTATATATTTACCATTGTGCATACTACACAACAATACGTAGTCAAACTGTTGGTCATATGACATATTATGAATATATATGCGTTTCGTTTGACCTTTAACGTCATTAATATTTTTTATTATAGCAAATGACAATTGACACACAACAATGAAGGATTTAAGTAAATCTATAATATATTTCTGTTTGTTTTAATATAATAGATTTTTCCGAAAGTGACTTATAAATTGATTCCAAATGAAAGCTACATTTGCGGTGATAAATAGCATGGGAAACATTTAGATATACAGCTGTATTTGTACTAATATAGTGTACTTGTAATTTTAAGATAGTTATTTTGTTTGCATTTATAGTCTGTATATAGTAAGTGTAATTTAAATAATATGTATTTGAGTACTTTAATTAAAATAAATGTGCTATTAATTGTTTTCATTGTCCCTGTAAACGTATAGTTTTTTTTATTCTATAACGGACAACGGAGCAGATGGGTCTCCTATATGGTAAGAGAACACCGCCGCCCAAAAAATTTTAAGAGCTTGTTCAGTTGATTGTTTGTAATGTGTTAAGATTAATTATTAGAACAGTATATAAAGTGTACTATGTACCATCACTGCAGCTATGCCTGTAAGGCCGGCAGCAAATAGTCCTTACAAAAAATATACCACGAGTTCTAACAAAGTTGTGTAGCACGCCTTTATTTGTCTTTGGCCAAGTATATATTAATGTTTATAGGCCTATGAAAAATGCACCGCTTGTTTGCCAGAATTCCATAAGTGCATTCAATAGGGATAACGAGGAGCTCTTAATAACCTGTAATTAATTTTTTCTCCATATTAAATAATTGGAAGAATATTGGTTCAAAACTTCTTAATTTTGGGATATAGTCTGAAACTGATAGTGGGTGAGCCGATCAAGTAAAATTGTATGCACCCAATACTGCCGTTTCTTCTTTCTTTTTTTATACGGAGCAACAAGTACCAACACGCATAATGCTTCTTCGACTTCCATGATTAGATTGAAACGACTGTCATTCTGCGGATTAGGCACTCTGCAATTACAATCGCGCCTGTCCAAACCTTGTTTAGAATCGCGCGGTTTGCATCCGCACGGATTCCGCAATATCTGAACAAGCTCTAAAGCTTTAATATTATGTTATTACAAATATATTAAAATGGCTGGACGTCGATATTCTTTATCGATGAAACTAGAAGTGTTAGGTAAGGAAAAAAATTAATTTAGGAATTATTATGATTTATTAGAGTTTGTTTCTTTTAAACCTGTAGCACCTGCTAGTCTAGTTATGAAAACAAAATTTGATTTTATAGATTTTGAAAGCAATATAAAAATTTAGTCCCAACCTTAAGTATCGTAATCCATACTCTTGAATCTAATAATGGTGACTTAATTTGAAATTGAAGTTTTTCAATAATAGAACAACTTGCTACCTATGACACTAGTGAGTTTTTAATATTAAACCGGTTATTAAATTATTTGCGATTCTCAGAAAGTGTAATAACTGACTTGTTTAAGTTAAATAATAATTTAAACAGCAAATCATGACATTAAATTACACAAATCATTTTCTATTAAATGTGAACATTGCAATTTATGTTTAAAACACTAATTTTAAACAGAAAAGCCTCAAATACAGTTGTGAATGAAACTCATTAGGTAAGCAGATAATATTTTTATTAACACCTTATAAACTACATATAATAATTCAGAGTCTATTGCACTATTTTTACCATTGTATATAATAAATGCATCTGTTTTTAGAGTCAATAATTCTTCCAGTATGAAATTACATTAAAGTTATCAGAATACTTAAAAGAATAAAATTGAAAATAAGTACATAGGTTTAAACCTTCAAGGAACGGATCAAGTAATGGAATGTTAATTGCAACCAAATGACTAGAGTCAATTTCTTAACTTATAAATACGAATGTGACATTTTATTGTTCATATGCGACTCGTGGGAATCCTTAAGAATAATATATTAGTCTTAATACTCATCTGTCATTTTTTTGTAACACAATAAGAAAACAACAAATAATGTCATTGACACGCATATTAAATTATAGCAATATATAAAGATGACATTTTTCTTTCGTGTCGTTGATTATTTTTTTTATATAATTCAGTCACACTGGTTGATGATTAATTTCCAGTATATTTGGAATATTTCTCTTTCTATTAATTTTCATATCGGTTAATACTCTTACAACTAAATATGTTGCATTCACAGATTATAAGGACACAGATTAGAAATCATAATATAAAAAAAATATATTAACAAATGATACTTAAGTACTTGCAAAGATACGAAGATATTTTGATATCTTAAATATAAGTAAATTTAAATTGTTTTCATCTCTATCTATTGCAAACTAAACTAAAGAAAGATCTTTATTTTATACAAACAATCAAATCTTTCCTCTTCATAATTTTAGTATAGATACTACACTGTTCATACAATAATATATTACATACAGATGCGTTGAATTAATCACTACAAATTCTCCAAAAAGGCAAAAAAATTTAAATAGAAAGGATAAATGAAAACAGTAATTAAATCAAAAATATTACTTAAAATTTTTAAAGTACAAAGGAACGTTAGTGTACATATGACTATTTCTAAAATGCCTTTACTTTTTCGAATTAAACATCATCAAGTGGCAATGACTTAATTTCTCCTATCTCTGAGTACATTTCTTCATCACATGTGTATGTAAGTACGAATTTAAGAGAAATATTTGAGAGATTCGGTGGCCGACCAATCAAAAGTACCTGAGTAAGAGCAGGCGGTGGCAAGAAAGGGTTGTACGCTGGTAGAGAGGTACTCGATGGTGTTAGAAGACGGACTTTGCAACCCTATAAGAATAGATTATTATTTTAGTATGGAAAAATGACGTAAATTTATTTAGGGATTAAAACCGTAAAGGGACCAAATAGAGCATAGTTTGACGTGGGATGCAGTATGTTTAATAGAAATGCAACTTAAAAGATAATTATATAAATCAACTTGATGTTAAAATTATAATATAATTTATAACTTATTCAGTCTTTGGAAGTACTTGACAGTGGCCGAGCGAGTGTCTTAACACTGTCGCACCAGTGGAAGAGTCACTAGTTAGACCGGCTCGTCTAAGTGATGAGCCCGTCTCACAGAAAACCAGCGTAAAACGGTACATATACTATATTTCGCTGAGTGAGTGAGGATATATTATGTATATACGGCGTAAAAAAGCCAGCAAAAACCAAAGCGCGAACTGTAACATGATTGTCCATGAGCAGCGGTGTTCTGTAACCAAATACGAGACCCACCTCCTCCGATCTCTGCAATATCATAAATATATATAATACGAGATACATTTTTAATGATATAATCTTTAGAAACTTATGTATTTTTAAGTCCGTTATATATTTTACATACACACCTTAGGTACAACCGCCTGAAACTTATAATCTTCAATAGCCGACTCGTGTTTACTTCTTGTTGAGACAACAATGACATTAACATCAGATCTGGGTTTGTCTTTACAAAAATGTAGAACTACCGTCACTCCTTCATCTTCCTCCAACACTGTCATTGGAGAGACTTTACTCGGGTGAACACTTTGCAATGTCACATTTATATCACCCAATGATTTTACTTTCTGTTCGTCATCTTTTATTTGCCTTGAATTATTTTCTAATGGTGCCAGATCAAGTATTTTATCTATATTCATATTATTATTTATTGTTTCGCTTATATCAACCATTACATCATCGTTTGAACTTATAGATGAAGATTGTGCAGTGGGAGACAAATTTGTCTCTTCAAGTTTTTTTGTAAAAAAATCGAGATCCAGAAGTTGTTCATTATGTTGATCATCTTTGGGTGATGACCTTTCTAAAGCATTCATGGGTATTTTTTTGTTAGTTTTTCTGAAAGTTAAATTACACATGAGTTACACATTTCAATCCAACACTGTAACTGGTTTTATAATAGTTGGTAAAATTTAATACCAAAAAAGTTAAAATGAACAGTTAACTATGTGGAAGTATCTCTTGACATCTATCAAATATTAAATTACTCATTTAAAATGGTAAATAATAAACAAATTTAAACATTATGCCACAAAATAAAACACTAATTAAGAATCTGTTTTAAACTCGGTAAAACATTGACCACCAATGTTTTACCAATTATAAACTAAGCCCATAACAACAGAATCAATATGTATGTAGCTTGTATAATGTATGTAGGAGTAGGATATATGAAAGTTTAAAAAAAATAGCAAGTCTTATTGTAGTTTTGCAATCAATGTTTCACTTACAGGTTGAAATTGTCAACTCTTTTGGAATTTTCTGGTAATGACTGCTTTAGAAGTTCTTCCCCAAGAGAATCCAGGTCATTCCAACCTTCAGCTTTCTTAGGTTGTTCCTCAATACAGGTAGATTCTAAAATGTTTTTTTTAAATATCAATTTGGATGAATTAATTGAACAAGTGGCCTATGATCATTGTGTTAGTGTTTTAATTACATCACATTTTTTCCTCAATCCTTAATTTATAAATATCATTTATCTAATTTTTATATAATGATTAATCAGTAATTTGAATTTTAAAATATCATATGAATAATTATTTTAATACATAGTAGATTTTAATTCAAACATTACATATAAACATAAAGAAAAATCATACCATTCTGTATTAAACTGACTGGTTGAAGAATCTCCACACCATTTGAACTACTCTCATTTAAAAATATATCACCTAACTCATCAATGGCTCTATTCACTTGTTTATCTGTATCTTTGTTACTTCCTCCAGCAAAGTCTAACAGGCTATCATTGCTTTGGTTCACTGCTGCAGGTTTGGCACTTTTTTTGTTAAGAATGTATTGATTATACTTATCGACAACTACATCTAAGACATCACTTGCATGTAGTATATCACCTAAAAGTTTCGATATGATAACAATTTTGAACAACAAAAAAATATTTTGATTATTACCCTAACATAACACAAAAGTGATTTCTTATATACTAACGAAATGATTATATTATATTAGCAACATACAAATGAAAAACACTCACTAAGATTCTCGACTTGTGTATCAGAAGAGGCAAAATTTAGGAATACCATTCGTAGCCTAGAGCAGTTTAAATGTAGTTCATGAATGAGCTGTTCCTCATCAGCCGAGGCTTCAGCAGCATGATCCAACATATCTCCTAACACCCCAGCACTATCAAGAGCAGCATTCACCTCTAATGCCCTTCGACTATTTGCCTCATTTCTCTTTTCCTCCTACGAAATTTATAATAATAATTATAGTTTAACCATATAAAATTTATGTAAACTATGCATTAAAGCAACAGAATGCACATAAAAACGCCTGAATACAAGTTTTATTTACCTATTTATCCATTATAATGTTAAAACATTTAAGAATCATAAATTATGGTTATGATAAAATGAACAGAACTAAGCTTTAAAGTTCACTTGTTTTGGATTACAGAAATCTTTACCTCTTTCACCATTGTCTTTATTAATCTATTTGCATGTTGTAGATCTTCTGGTTTCTTGCTTTGCAGCAATTTTTGGAGTAGCTTTGATTTCTCATCATCTTCAAAGACAGCACTTTTCATTCTAGGTCTTGTAGTAGAAACATCCTCAGGTGGCAGAGGTGGTGGAGTCTCTTTAATTACACCTTGATTCTTTAACATGTCATAAGCCACCTTAAATTTACTCTCCTTTGGATATTCAATAGACCAGGCATGAAGTAGTTGTAGTACCTAAGAAAATTATTTTCCAAGTTAAGTTCATTCCAATTGGTTATTTCATAAAGAGTGAGAAAAGAGAAATAACTTACCCTAGTTCGAACTTCAGGTGCAGTTCTATTAGCTAAATATTTGGGCGAGACTAGCTTAATCATCTCATTGAGAAAGCGAAATTTTCCAATTTCGGCCTGAAAATTTGTGTCAC
The DNA here is from genome assembly GCA_018230265.1 of Delias oraia. Taxonomy (NCBI): domain Eukaryota; kingdom Metazoa; phylum Arthropoda; class Insecta; order Lepidoptera; family Pieridae; genus Delias; species Delias oraia. The sequence continues at coordinate 10,210 of DWCF01000612.1, read as the reverse complement.
CTTTCCGCATGAGGCGATCTAACATCGAGAGAGCTAAAAGAGCTTCACGGGCACCCTGAAAGTGTATCCGTGAAGCTAAGGCCTGTGCTGCTAAATGATATCCATCGGAAGCTTCGCGCATTATTGCGCAAAATGCTTCTAGGGCCGAAGGATCAGGCTGCGGGAGAGATTCATGTGTTGCTTTTACTGGAAAATAATTAAATTTTCAATTTATATTAATAAAGCGAGAATTGTATGTTATTATTATTGTTAGTTATTTGTAATTTACACATACATATTAAAGCTTCCAGGCTAGTTAGTGTTAGATTCATTTTATATTTGAGTAAAGCTACAGAAGGAATTAGTTTTATTTTATTTATTCATTGTTTTTTGAAAGTTGTTATAGTTAAAGCACAGAATACACTGTATTTAATGAAAAAATTCTTTTCGACACAATAAGATTGAATGTCAATGTACTTTGGCAATGACGTCTGACAACAGTAAAAATACAAGATCCTAAATACATTACAAATTTCTACTGAATCAAAATACATTTTTATTAAAATGTATTTGACGCGTTTCTCCCGTATGGTTGTTCAAGGGAATTACAAAAATGCTACGGTTTTATCAAAAAGGACAGCTACCACTACACCTAGCGGAGCTATTCTTCCAGAACCTGAGAAGACTCCTTTTGGCCTCTTAAGTGTGGTGGGCGCAGTGATTCCTGGTCTTCTTATTGGGGCCGCTATTAGTAAGAACATTGCAAATTTCCTAGAAGAAAATGAACTCTTTGTTCCTTCAGATGACGATGATGATGACGATTAGGTAAATAAATAGGCTAGTCATAATGCTACCCTAATTGAATAATTTTTAAGACTTATTAACTGTTTTATGTGGGTAAAAAAAATTTCTCACTGTTATTTCATTTATTTAAAGATGGTTACAAAGATTTATAAAATATATTTGTGCTCTCAACACATGTTAGCAAAATCACTTTTTGTAAGTTACAAAGCTTAATATATTATTATTACACTATACATACATTATTATACATATATTATTACACTTCAACATGGTTGAATCAATATTTGTATATTTACAATAAATAGTATTAATAATAACTGAAATTGTTCTGAAGATGACCCATTATAACTGTCTGTAATATAAACTAGTCAATCATTTTAATGAAAAATAATTGTATTTTAATTGCAAGTAAAGACTTAAGAGTTACATTATTTGTGCTTAATTTCATAAGTAAAAGTGACAAATAAAGATGAGATGGCATAGATCAGTCTTTTATTTGTATATTAAAAATGAACTGTGTATGATTATAAAATTCTGGTATATACAATATATATTATGATTTCTTAAGAAGTTTCTTCAGTTGTTAATGTATGGCAGCATAGTAAGCCTCTTAGATAATATATATTTTGTATAAGTGATCTAATACTGTATTTATAAAGATTTTAAAATTAATCTAGGACATTATTACTATCAATACTATTTATTCTGGTGGTCTTTTATGCTCCCCCCAGCCATGGAAGCATTTGGTGAATCTATGAGATTCTTTGTCTTTCAGCGTCAAAAACAGTTTTCTTGCACATTCAGGCTGTACTGCTTTCATATGCTGAATATATACCTATAAAATAAACATAGGACAATTGCCCTTAACTGTTCTAAACTATATCACTAATAAAACAATACATAGGTGAAAAAACCCAAGTTTATTCCAATTCTACTTAGATATTAAACTTTTAGACTACTAAAATGTATAAGTTTGGTTTATAAAAAAATAAGTAAGTTATTTTTATTACCTGGGCACTTTTGTAAGCAAGCTTTATCTCCACTTCTGAGCACTTGGCACCAAGCCACAGAAACACTTGTTCACCATTATCAAGAATCATTATATCATCATCAGCAAGGTCATCCTAAATATAAACAAAAAAATATGAAAGTTAAAATTTAGATAATTTTTCCTTTTTTCAGATAAACCTTTAGTGCATGTAAAAAGACAATCATAGATTTTTACAATGATGAAATTAGTGATTTTTTAAAAATAATTATTAAGGAATTTTAGCCGAGATAATTTTTAAAACAATTTGTAAACAAAATAAGTCCATGTTTATAACACTAACCTGACAGAAATCAGTGCATTTCTCGGAGACAGTGAAGTATCCTTTTTCGTTGGAGCAGCGGAAGAGACGCGTGTAGTTGAGAAAGTCTGCATCAGTATCATAAGTCTTGCGCCCGCCTAACGCAACCCAGAAGAAGTTGTCTGGCTCACTGCCCTCCATCAATACCTGGCATAATATATTACAATAAAAAATATTGATTAGTTCTTGAACTTGCGTTCTTTAAAAGGCAAGAATATACACCACCTTTGTTACAATAAATATTTTACTCCTCGTAAGAGTTCTACTGATCGAACTTAAATTTTAAGAAACTAAGTGCTGTAGTAACTATTTTTATTATAAAAAATACTTGTACGTTTTTTTTTCTTAGCATGATTTGGTTTCCTTTTTTTGGTATAGTGGACAATGGAGCAGCCACGTCTTCTACGCAGGAGCGACGGTAATAGAACACCACCGCCCATGAACAACTGCGCCACAGTCCGAGCTTTGGTTGTGTGGCCATTTACTATCCTCACTCACTCAGTGAAACACAGTAGAAGCACTGTCTAAAGTACAACTACCATTTCACGCTGAGTATTCTGTGAGGCCGAGGTATCACTTCGGACCGCTGGCCGAAATAGTGCATCAGCATATACCTCAGCATGGCTTTCCCACGGGTGCGACAGAATTACGACACTCGAACGACCACGGTCAAGCCCTTCCAGAGACCGAATAAATTATAGATTAATTTATAATTGTCCGGACCGTGATTCGAACTCAATACCTTTCGTTTCATGGTAGACTTATTAAACCACTTAGCAACGAGGCTCTCAAGAACATTAGCAAGATTGTTATGTTAAAACTGGTTAATACCTGTAAGCTGACCCATGGATTATTAAACTTTTCTTCAGCTATTTGCTCGATGAGCCTAGCAGAGTCTGCGTCGCTCTTACTGCCAATCCAAGCATACACGATCGCTGATGACGACTCACTAGAACCTTCCAGTGGCACATTTAGAATGTAACTATTGAAAAAAAACATGCATGAGACTCCATAAGTTGTAATTAGTAAAATATTGTAGCGTTTTATTTGTACTTCTCCGAAATCGTAGCAAAAAAATTATATTTTTCTACTGCATTTAAATTTATATAAATAAATGTGTACCATATATTTGAATCGAATTAGCGTTTACCTTTAACTCAACAAGTAAAAAAATATTTTTATAAACAGCATCTTTATAAGTCAGATTTATCATATAAATCATATGTATCTAGAAATTCTTGCTAACTCAAAAACCTCGATTATTTTAGCATTTCCCTTGATATTTGTGATCCCACTATTAGTTCCAGAATTACGGCATTTTATAGTCCGTTTAATAAAATTAAATAATTAGATCGGAATTGTATAAATCTAATATTACCAAAAGGCGGAGTTAAGGTGTGTAGGATCAGCTTTCACTTGTATGAGGCGAGTGCACAGCACAGAGCCATTGCTCCTTAATTCAAATAATTCCACTGGTGGTCGGCCCTCCTATTAAAATTCAATATTTTTATTTTATTCTATACTTATAGCCTTATTATGCATAATTGATTTGGCACCGATTCGTTTAATAAAATTTATTCATTGATAAAAAAGAAAATGTACAATCGTTTATTGGATTTAATAACGCACATAATATAATTATTTGTTATATTGGGGGTGTGAATTGAAACGTGCGCATTTCTTCATCTTATTCTGTAGCCTCTGTGGCTAGTGATCACAATTATGCCCGTGTCAGTATGATAATATTTACATAAATAAAAGATAATCGAACAAGAATATATAACCAAATTCTAAGTGAGATGTAACTTAGAGATAACTATGAACCAATATTTTAACCAAAGACGACATTCAGAGAACAGATTATACAATATAGATGAATAAAGATTTTTAAAAATGTAAAGAGAATGTCTTTTTATTAATTCATTTACAAATTAATATTGTTCATAAGTAAAAAATTTAATTAATTAACGGACATACTTCATATCTATCCTACTATTATTTTGACATTGACAACTATTGTTCTATTATATCTTAAAGAGCTTTAAAAATCTATTTAATATTATAAATTTTAAAATGTCGAATTTTATGCAACTAAACAACATTTGCGGGAAGCTTTACTTTTGTAGTTCAATTCACACTCCCAATAATAAAATACACGCAAATTGATTTTCCAATAACACTTCGTAATATTATCTTACCTTTTTATCCTATTGTGGACAACGGAGCTGTGTTTGAATGACGAATTATAAAAAAAATATTTCAAACCCTTATTGAGATGTTCTCAAGACTATCATTTAAGAGTCTCTTACTCGCTTGCTCATGGAGTAATAAAAAACATAATAAATACGAAATGAAATATATGTAGCAATGTTTACGTTAGCATATAAAGACAGGTTAAAGCATGGCTTATTTTTACTTAGACATGGGACGAGGTTTATTTTTTTTATATAACTGCTTACATAATACTTGCACGGCCTGGAATTCACGATTCCTATTCGCTTAAATATCTCATTGAATTTAAAAAGCAAATCACGGTCACGAAATAAGCACTTACCGGCTTAGTATTTCTCTTGCCATCTCTGATGATGAACCGCCTCTTGAAATGCGCCATGAACTTGAGGCTTTCCTGCTGCTGGTGCGTTCTTACCACATCCAATCTTTTGCACAACTGTTTGAACTTCCTCTCTAAGCCAAAAGTGAAGGTCAACCAACCCATGTTTGGCGCTTTCCTGCCTTGCCTGTAGTAAAAGGAAAACCATATCCTTTCATCCCTGGAAGAGCCATGCTAACGCATATGCGGACGCACTAATTGAACCGGCTTGTCCGAAGTGATACCACGAGCTCACAGAATACTCAGCGTGAAATGGTAGTTGTACTTGAAACGGTGCTTCTACTGTTTAGCTGAGTGAGCCAGGATATCGGAGGCCCGTTAAATGCCGCTTAAGTGGCGTAAAAAAGCCAGAAATACAACCAATGCGCGGACTGTGTCACGGTTTTCCATGGGTGTCGGTGTTCTCTCACTACATTAGTGACAAATAGCTTCGTTGTCCGATATACCATTCATTATATTTAGTCATTCTAGTAACATCTAGCCATTGTAGGGCCACGGATGCGATGTCAGCCTTTAAAAGATGGAAACGCTATTTTTTAAGTCCCCAAGTCGTTTTTGTTTGGAAATACCTCTGTAGGACGCCGATTCCACATAGTGGTGGCACAAAATGCCTTAACTTTGACTTATATTTACCAGACCATCACTCAATACTAAACAAACTCCACAAAGTGCATGAGCCAACAACAAACAAATCTAAGCTCACCAGAAATAGACCACCCATGACGCCGCTTCAGCATCAGCCTCATCATCATCGATATCCTCGTTGTCATCATCCTCCACTGGCATAAGGTATCTACAAAGGAACACATAGCAGTCGTGACTGTGAAACACTCCGAGTTCAGGGTCCGGTAGGCGGACAAAGTGTCTTCCCTCCAAGACAAACGCTTCCATCGCCTCCAAATCTTCATTCCACTCGTCGGCAAGTGTCTTGGCTTCTGCAGCAGACATCGCTGGCTGGCGTGGCGTGAAAAGCGCGGACAAATCTGTTCTGTGAAACAAATAAATTAAATTTAAATCATAAATGTCAACAAAGTAATTTAGGTTGGCATAGGTGGCATTTCACCCATGGGACAGCCACGCTGAAGAATATGCTGACGCTTTAATTAGGCGAGCTCATCCGAAGTGATTCCACGGGCGCATAGAATACTTAGCGTAAAACGGTACTTGTACTGTGTTTCGCAGAGTGAGTTGGGGATCGTAGTATCGGAGGCCCTTAAAAAAGTGGCGTTTAAGCGGAGTAAAAAGCCGACAACACGACCAATGCGTGGACTGTGAAGACACACCTGCTCCGTTGTTCGATATACCATAAAAAATCCTATTTTAGAGCCTCGTAAACTATACAGAATAAATAAATTATATCTCGGGTTTTTGGAGGGCACTTGAGTGATCGCGCGAGAGTCTTAACACCGTCTTACCGTGGGCGAGCCACGCTGGAAACACGGACCCACAAAATATTAATTTTTTTAAAGAATGTCTTCTCGCTCTTGGCTAGAAGCTTTTACAGCTTTAGACGGGCGAGGGGCAGTATACCGACGTAAAATACGCTTTCTGCTGTATATTGCTTGCTGTTGAAACGGCGCAAAAAAGTGGTTGTTTATGGAACACGGTGGTGCCTCTGACCAGCACAGGAATTTCTGCCCCCTCCTTAACAATATCACGAAAGAAATGATTTAAAAATTGTTTTAAAGGATCATCATCATCACTTCAGCCGTAAGACGTCCACTGCTGGACATGGGCCTCCCCCTTGGACCTTCAAGCATTACTGTCGGAGGCGACCTGCATCCAGCGTCTTCTGTTTTAAAGGATATTTGCTTAAAATTCAGTAAAAATATACATACTTAGTTTCTTGATTCCTGGCCCACGTGGTTAGGTCAGCACCTGTTCTCGCGACGGACTCCGCTGTGCGAGTAAAGTCGACGGCTATAACTTCTTCCCAACCCAGGAAATATGTCTTGAATACCTGACAATTTTATAGTCCTTGAGACGACAAATTCATTTAAACGCTCTCTGGATATATCGTATGTTCTTTTAATTAACAGAATATTTTAATTGACACAAAGAAACCAATTTATTTAAAAAAAAATATTAAATCATTGCATTAGCTCATTTTAAAAACATTTATTAAGAAACATATGCAATTCCAAGTGGCAATACTTCATTTTGTTCCGCAGAAAAAGTTTAAAGTACTTAACTTGTGCAATGTAAATTACAGTTATTCTAATACACTTGAAAAAATTGTATTTGTAGAAAAATATTGGGGATACGGAAGCTTATCAATAATGTAAACAACTACTTTTCAAACAAACATTATTTTACTGATCGGAGCCAGACTGCCTATGAATGACAAAAGTTATTGAAAATATTCCGGTATACTTAGTTTCATTATGATATCACATATTATATCTCATACCCTGAAATATTGAGTGTGTCTAACTCTACTTTTCTGATTCAGCATTAAAAATACATACTACCCAATATTTTCACACTTTTACAATGAACTCCTATTTTTAAATAATGGTAATGTTTTAATAATTAATATGGCAAAACGAACGCTTGTTGGGATCAGCTGCAATATACACACACTATTTTATGGTATAACGGATAATGGAACAGGTCTCCTATATGGTAAAAGAACACCGCCGCCCATGACCAACTGCACCAGTCCGCGTATTGATTGTGTTGCCGGCTTTTCACGCCGCTTAAGCTATTATCCTAACTCAATCAGCGAAACACAGTTGAAGTAATGTTTTAATTACAACTACCATTACACACTCAGTATTTTGTGACCTCGTTGTATCACTTCGGACGATCTGGCCCCAATTAGTGCGCCAGCATATGCTTTAGTATGGCTCTCCCACGGGTGAAAATATTATATATAAATTCTGTTATATATATTTATATATAACTGTCTGTTACCTGAGTCTCGGTGCCTTCTTGTAGTCTCGTGACAACTGCATGAGGAGGTCTCTTCACCATGTTGAAAAGCTCTTGTGCCAACTTCACAGCAGCAGCTCGGACCAGCCGAGACGACTTTTTGCCGAACCTTTACAATGCAACAAATCATATAGAAATAACAAGAAAAACTCTATTACATATTTAACTTTATTACATGTTGAATATATTAAAAGCAACATGGATAGGCAAATAGTAGAATTATCTCCGAAACTAAATAAAAGTATAAATTTAACCATGTATTCTAATTATATATATAATAATATAATTTAATGTATAAATAATATAATATAATATTAGATCGTGAAATTTGACCCATATAAAGCTAATACGGATAGGTGCATAAATTTAAATTGAACACATCAAATTAATAAGAATAAAGACTGAATAACATACATAGTTTAATAATGTTTAATAAAACATACCACACAAAGACATCCAGGTGCGCATCTAATATATAAACGTTTTTAGTGGCTAGAATGGAACGTGTGACCGCTTCCTCCGTTTGCGGCAGTTCCAAGTATCCCATACCGAGTTCAACGCGGTACAGTCGTGGTGATGCCCATGAGAAGTCTTCGGGCACATGCTCCTATTAATATAAATTTCATTTGAATTCTTCTGGTATAGCGTACAACGGAGCAGATGGGTCTCTTATACGGTAAGAGAACAACGCAGCTCATGAACAATGGCGCCAATATTCACGCTTTGCTTGTAATGTCAGCATTTTATAGCGTTTACACGGCGTATCAACGGCCTATTTCCTAACTTACTCACGAAACACAGTAATAGTTTCCCGCTGAGCATTTTGTGAGCCCGTGATATCAATTCGGACGATTTAACATGAAATACTTGTATAATTAAATTATTTATGAATATTAAAAAAGATTGTAATTTTTAGTGCATTACCCGAGAAACAAAAGGCAATTGTCCGTCATACTGCAAAGCCTCCCAAAACCCTTTCGGCTCCTTCCCAGGTGGTTCTGCTATCAATTCTGCCCTATTCTTTCTCTCCTCTTTATTTATCTTTTCCGCAAACAGACGGCCTTTAGATTTTAATGTATTTTTCGCTTTCTTACCGATCCTGAAATAATATGTCCAATTTAATCAATTCAATAATGTTCTATCTTAGCAACTTTATCTATTACAATATTTTTGGTATCAGAAGTGGAATAAATGCACAGACACAATTACAAAGCTCATTTTATACAAAATAACACTACATTTCTGAATAAATACAACGAAAATCAAAACAACTTATCATAATATAAAAATATATTAAAGGAAACTATTTAAGCAAAATCGTTTGCTACTTAAGCGGTCAGCGATTAGGCTTGACTTTTTTTTATCCCATAGCGGACAACGGAGCAGGTGAGTCTCCTATATGGTAAGAGTACCACCGCCCATGAACAACAGCGCCACAATTCACGCATTGGTTGTGTTGCCGGCTTTTTACGCCGGTTAAGCGGCACTTTTAAGGGCCTCCGATATCCTCACTCACTCTGCGAAACACAGTACAAGTAACATTTCACGGTGAGTATTCTGTGAGCGCGTGGTATCACTTCGGATGAGCCGGCCCAATTAGTGCGTCAACATAAGCTACATCACTCATCCACGGATGCGACAATATTGAGACACTAGCCACTGTCAATTCCTTTCAGAGACCGAATAAATAAATGTATAATTATATTCCAACCATAAATATATGACTAGTCCCGTGTCTAGAACGAACACGTATCTCGGGTCGAGCGATTCGGCTTCAACGGGTACTGGCTCAAGATGAATACTGCTACCGGCGCCATGCACCCGGTACAAACGGGTCACGTAATGCTACAACAATAAAAAAATATATAATTAATATATATAATCATAAATAAATAATTATTATGCTTCAAAGAATATATTTACATTTGAGAAGAGCCATACAAAAGCCTACTGCGATGAACGCGTGTTAAACCACATTTGTCACAAGTAATGTAAGATTTCTATGTGACGTTGAATGGTGAATATGCTGAACCGATATTGAAAGTTGGTCCAGCAATAGAATGATACGTTTTTGTGAGAAGCATAGGTTAGACATTAGCCCGAAGAATGAAAAGGCCCGTGGCCGGTTCTCACCCCTGGGAGAGCCATACTGAAGCATATGCTGGCGCACTAATTGCCGGGTCGTCCGAAGTGATACCACGGTCTCACAGAATACTCAACGTGAAATGATAGTTTTTTTATAGTATAGCCGACAACGGAGCAGGTGGGTCTCCTATTTGGTAAAAGAACATCGCCGTCCATGAACAACCGCGCCACAATCGCGCATTAGTCGTGTTGCCGGCTTTTTACGTCGCTTAAGCGGCACTTTTTTAAGGGCCTCATTCACTCTGCGAAACATAGTACAAGTCCCGTTTCACGCTGAGTATTTTGTGAGTCCGTGGTATAAAATCGGATGATCCAGCCCAAATAGTGCGTCAGCATGGCTGTCCCACGGGTGCGACAGTATGAAGACACTCGCCCGGCCAGTATTATG
>DWCF01000611.1:0-42018 GCA_018230265.1 Delias oraia | reverse complement strand
CAAATTTGAACGAAATCTGTTAAGCAGTTTAAGAGTCCATTGAGGACAAACATTGTGACACGAGATTTATATATATTAAGATTCTGTGAGCCGGATCAATTATTGCCTCAGCATATGCTTCAGCTCTTAAATTATACCATTCCTCTTCAGTGCTTGAAACAGTACTTCTACTGTGTTTAGCTGAGTGAGGATATCGGAGGCTCTTAAAAAGCCGGCAACACAACCAATGCGTGGACTTTGGCATGGTTGTCCGCTGGCAGCGGTGTAAGATAATGGTAAGAAATGGTATATCATAAAAATAAATATTTCAATGATTACCCGAGTATACTACAAAATATAGAAACTTTTGTACAAGACAAACAAAAATAAACTACTAAGACTTAGTATCAACAATACTAATGAATTTGTATAAATAAGAATGGTTAAACAATTGAAATAAATAAAAGCTAACCATTTGGGAATTCCTAATGGTAATGCAGCCAGCATGTTGGATCCGCTATTTGATCGAATGACTTGCGCGTTCATTGAATGACTAGGCCGGACGTTGACAGATCAAGCGTCACTCAATGTCCAACTAGTTAGCGGTTTGTAGCATAGCCCTTTGAACAGAGCGAACACAAATTATGCCAAGTAATGGTAATTTAGTTCATTTTTTCCACTTCAGCGTTAGAGTCACCAAAATATGGCCTCAAAACGCTCGCATATATGATAGCAGTGTTGATTTTTGATTAATTTTACTTTAAAGTGACCTTCTCAAGTTTTTAAGAGTTAAATACTTAGACGTCCGCTCAGGATAGACGCCAACGGACAGGCTGAACATAGCATGTATTGTAATAATAATCTTATAGTAATTTACGATATAACATTCAAATTAGACCATCTTTTATTGTGGCCTAAATAGTCCTGTGGTACTCATAACTAACCTAACCAAACCTGACCTAAATATATTTCCGCCTTATATCTTATTCAACAACTACGCTAAAACATGTCATCGTTGAACGTTACAATCAATAACTGGACGAGTTGTCCTTTAGTCGTTCAACTAAATGTCGTCATTCAATGAACGCGCTAGCCATTCGATAAAATAGCGGATTCAACCAGATGATGACAGTAGTATTAGGTATAATATACACAAAGAAACTGGTACAGTGAATGTGAAACAAAAGTATAGAGATTTAAAGCATCATATCAAGAGATCACTTCTGTGCTTCGAGTTCCCTTTCAACGATCTTACGGTACTCGTCGAACCCGCCCTCTATACTGCTCACTGAGCCGTTTCCGCAAACCCACAGTTCTTTGCAGACCATTCGTATCAACCTCTCGTCGTGGGATACCAGGATAACACCACCCTGAAAAGCAATTTATTGACAATTAAAATCAATACCTTACTTGAATAATTATCTAATATTAATATCAAGACAGTTAAACCCCGATTTTTTAATGGAAACAGTACCTAACGAGTAGGAGGCTCAACTATGATGGGCGATACTCCGCCCATGGACGACCCTAGTCTGCAGAGCCGCGGGTTATTAAAATTATTTGCATAGCTATTAAACAAACAAAATAAACCAAATAAGTGCCTATACAAGTGCGAGTTTTGTGTTTCGCTAAGCGAGTGAGGATATCCGAGGCCGTTGAAATTATACCGTTAAAGCGGAATATAAAGTCGTCAACACAACTAAAGAGCGGATTGTCGCACGGTTGTCCATGGGCGGCGGTGATATCTTACCATAGAGGATCATCCTCTATGTTCCCCGCTATACTTTTAAAAAAACAGCTTCTTTTCTAGTAAATTTAACAATTAAAAATATATACATACCGAATACTTATTAATCCCCTTGCCCAAAGCTTCGATAGTTTCAATGTCAAGGTGGTTAGTGGGCTCATCGAGCACCAGGAAGTTAGGATTCCCGAGGCACATGTTGGCGAAAGCTACGCGGGACTTCTGACCTCCGGAAAGACTGGCTATAGTTTGCAGGGCGAGGTCGCCACTGACACCGAAACTTCCTAATTGTCTTCTGTATTCTTCAATTGTTTTGCCTGAAACAGAAGCAAATATAATTAACAAAATAAATCAATATTAATGAATGAAACGATACATAAAACTCTTTATTTTAAAAGGAACCGAACCATTTCTAACCCAAATATGAAATTTTGATTTTCTAAATAATACTACATTTTTCGTGTACCGCAATACGGTACTACATATGGTAATAAATGATTAAATCAATGTAGTCAATGCAATGGCGGTACAACAATACTACCGGTCGAGGCTACAGCGACCGAGTCTGAATAACTCTTAAAATTTCTGGTACAGAAGGCAACGCGAAACTACTGCTGCTATTTGCCTGATACTGACCACGATCCTCAAACATGAGGGACCGAGCATACAGAGAAAGAGAAATCAATGTTGATTGATATATATGATATTTACCATTGAACACCAAATTTCGGTATGGAAAACAATTATTAATAGAAATCAATTATAAATGCCTTACCGGGGTAATTCCTTTGCAGCAATTCCACAGAATTGACATTCATCTCGAGTTGATCGACGTGATGTTGCGAGAAGTATCCGAACTTAAGACCACGATGGACGTTTCTAATACCACTTGTAGGCGATAAAATTCCCATTATAATCTTTAATAACGTTGTCTTACCAGCTCCATTGTCACCTACCTGTAAGCGATCAATTTTAAAATAAAATTAAATCATCTAAAAATTAATTAATATATATAAATGAATACCTGAAATAATAAAATTTGTTTTGATATATAAATATGAAAATTAAATATATACTGTGTGTTTATATGCAACATAAAGCCCTACAACCTTTTTCTGGAAGTTATATATCTCTTATCGTTAAGTCAGCGTTCGTAAGAAATATTATAGTGGGACAGTTTTTTCTTACTATGCAAATCCGACTAGCATGAAAAAACCTTTTGATTTTTTTGTGTTAAATATATTGCCTATGTTAAATATATATTACTTAGAAATTGCGTAGCTTTCTCTTGGTAAAATAATTTTCAAGATCGGTTCAGTAGATCCAGATATTAACTCCTACAACATTACCAACGCACAAACTGTAAATTTTATAACAGTAACAGATGTTGATGAAATTTATAAGCCATATTACACAAAAAAATTAAGTTGTTTAGAAATTTCAGGTCCAATATTTTTTTTAATGGAAATTGTGGCAAACGAGCAGGAGACTCACCTAAGGTCCTGTGCCCATGGCCACAAAATGATTGAATAATAAAATATATATTACATGTTCTTCGCTTCGACATCAGAAATTTTGGTATAGTCTTGGTGGGCATCATGAGAGTTGAGAGCGAACACAAAACACGGTGATGAAAGTTTATTACCAATCTCTATTCTTAAACAACGCACAGAATTACAATCCAACTCCGTCGACTACATTCCGCAGAATGCCTTCCACACAAAACATTCTTAATTAAAGATGGCGCTTAGACGCCACTCGAGTTGCGTGCTCTGATTGATCATTACAATTTTTTTATTCTATAGCAGACAACGGAGCAGATGGCTCTTTTATATGGTAAGAGAACACCGCCACCCATGACCAACCGCGCATTGGTAGTGTTGCTGGCTTTTTACGACGTATAAGCCACACATTTAAGGGCCTCCGATATCCTCACTCACTCTGCGAAACAGTAACGTTTCACGCTGAGTATTCTGTGAGCCCGTGGTATCATTTCGGACAAGCCGGCCCAATTTATGCGTCAGCATGGCTCTCCCACAATATTCATGGATACTTAAATCGTTATTAAAACGCCATCTACTGAAGGAAACACGCAACTAATAAATTAAGTTCATCTTATGTTTTAATGTAAAATCAATAATTAACTCCTCTCCGACATACAAATATTTTGAATTATTAAATTAGATTTGTTTTTAATTTAAATTTTTGATAAAAAGAACCAATAAATAATTAATTTGGTTAAAATTTGAATTAGGTACTAATATTTTGTGTATTTTTTTTTTAATTAACTTACAATACATATTCTGGAGTCGAGTGTAGCACCCAGATTGACATCGTTGAATATAACTCTATCCTTGGAGTAGTAGAAGCCAACTTCGTTTAACTGCAGTATGGGAGGAGATAGCGGTTCAGTCTCAGGGAATCTTAGCACAACTTCTATCTCTTTTTCTATTGGCTTCAGTTCTGGCCTGAAATTAATTTAATTGAAATATTAATAAATTGTAATATATAATATATATATCATTTATAAACATTTCGACAGTATTTTTATGGCATACCGTGCAACGAAACAGGCGAGTATCCTATATGGTAAGAGATCACCCCACCCATGGACAACCACACCACCAACTACGATTGTGTTCCAGTATTTTACATCGGTTTAACAGTATAATTTAAAGAACCTGCGATGTACTCTCTTTTGACAGAGATATGCTCGTAAATTGAGAGAAATCATTCATTCTTTTTAAAAATTGCATCTTATACATATAATTTACTAATGAAATTTTAAAAATAAATGAAATAAAAAACACAGCAGAAAAGGCATGAGCATCGTGGGCCGTCGCCTACGGCCTTGCGGTATCAGGGGCCCTATGCCTCAAAAATTTATATGTATTACTTAAAAAACATGTTTCAAATCGAGAAAAAAATTCAAGCTGATTGTTTTGTGAAATGTTTTTTTTATGGAACAAATAAACTATTCATTAAAAGTAATTTATAATCGTAAAGTAATTTATAGTCCGGACCGAATTCGAACCCAATACCTCTCGCTTAATGGTAGACCTATTAAACCACTTAGCTACGATGCTCTAAACTTTTACGAAACCCTAAGAAACATTTTAGTACTCTTTGTCTGTCAATCAGAGCTAATGAAATTGCAAAACCCACAATTTATCCAGCATCTTGATCTTGCTCTGCACGGACGAGGCACGGTTGGCGTTGTATCTGAATCGGTCGATGAACTCCTGCGTGTGCGCTCTGTGCTGCTGCTGAGCCTCGTACTCTCGCTGTTGGTTCTTTAACTTCTCCGTTTTCGTTTTGTGGAACTGCTCGTAGTTGCCTCTGTAATTGAAAAATGCCAAATTAATCTAAACAATACCAATAAGAGCGTTGGATTTGAAGGGAGGTGATGGAGTTTGACAAAAATCACGAAATATAACAAGAGGGGAGGAGGAGTCTAGTAAGATATCGCGTATTTATTATTTCGTCATACAATATTTTTATTAATGGTACATACTTATAAGTAACTATATTAACTAATTACATACGCGCGATTAAGCATTAACTGTTTTTTTTATTTTATTGAATTTTCTATCTTATTGAGAAGTGTAAAATTTTAAGAAAATCCTCCATACAACATATATTAGTAGTATTATTGTATCGAATATTTTTTTTTAATGTACAAATACATTTGTATAACTTGGTTTAATAAAATGCTACAAAAACAGGAGGTAATAATTAAGCAGCAGTTACCTGTAAGTATCAATCCGTTGAGTGTGTAAATGCATAATATCCGTTGGTACAGTGTCAAGGAAATTTCTGTCATGGGAGACCACTAATAACGTCGTTGGCCAATTTTGTAAGTAACTCTCAAGCCAAATTATAGCTTTAATATCCAACATGTTCGTTGGTTCATCAAGTAGTAGAAGGTCTGGTCTGAAAATGAAAATATAATTTGTTAATCATTTGGAACTGGAATAATGCATTTATATTTCATTATGTAATTACATTGTGGAAATATTATACTCATTTTGTTTACAGGGATCTACCATGATGTGGGTTGGAGTTGTTGTGTAATTTTGAAAAATGTTCAAAAAAGCCAAAAGGTTGTATTCAAAAGGTGTAAAAAAGCCGGCAACACAACCAATAAGCTGATTGTGGTGCGGTTGTTCATTGGCGGCGGTGTTCTCGTACCATAAAAGGAGACCCACCTACTCCGTAGTCGGTTATATAATAAAAAAATAGAAAAAAAAACAAATGTTTCATTAAGAAGTTCAACATAAGTGCAGGTGGCGAGGATAAAATATTATTTATAATTATAATATTATATAATTATTATTTACTACTACAAGAATATAGTTATGTATTATATTTAATATTACATACTTAGAAAAGAGTGCCCTTGCCAAGGCTAGTCTCATTCTCCAACCTCCTGAAAACGTCTTTGTTGCACGTGCCTGCATATCCGGACTGAACCCTAAACCGCTTAATATTATAGAAGCTTTAGCCGGTGCTTTATCAGCTTCAATATTTTCTAATTGTGCATAAATCTCTGTTAACTCTGCTGATAAACTGGGATCTGTTGACCTATAATTTTTTTAAATTAACTAGCAAACATATAAACTAATCTAACAATTGTAAATATGGCGATAAAAATTTAAAAATTTAATTTGAGTTTCTTGTTGGTTCTTTTTATCCGGCTTTACCATTGTAAATTGACTTGCAAAAGTGCCCCTGATGTGGCATATTTAAATAAATGACTTTTGAGTTTGAATTTGATAATAACACAAAAAAATATAACAGAAATAATTTGTTAATAATTCACAATTGTTAGGAGTTGTATTTTAACTTATTGATAATAAACAACTCAAGCATAGTAGAAACACTGAGAACATGACAACTTGGGGGACCTTAAAAAAAGATAAGTTTAATAGAAGTATTACCCATTATTTATAGAAGTTGTTATTTCTTTCTCTCGTTTCAGTAAGTTTTCTCTTACTGTATCACATTCAAGCACACTTTGCAATGCAATAGTTTCATCACCAACTACTTCTTGCTCTACATGAAGTACTGATATATGTGATGGAATCTTCAACTGTTTTGCTGATATCATTCTAAGGAGAGTTGTTTTGCCAAGACCATTCCTTCCAACGAGACCATAACGACGACCAAAAGCCAGCACTAGGTCTGCACCTTGCAATAAAACTCTGAAAACAACATAATTAGTAAATAGTAAGGCATAAACATTTATTTTTGATTTTTGCTGCAGTAAAAATAATACTAAATAAACTTAAGAGACAAAATCAGAATTTTCAATGTATAACCATATGAAGTCCCTGTAATAAAAATCTTTTTAGTAAGTTATTATATTTAATTTAATAATATAGAGGGTTCTGTAGAACAGTCATTGAAACATTTTTGATGATATTCCAACATCAAAGCCATAACAAATGATTTATTTGTTGTACATTATACAGTTACTATAACAAAATGAATTACCTGTCACCATAAGCTATATCAAAGTTTTCTATTCTTATATCTTGAGTTCTATTAGTGCCCTTTGCTTCTAATTTGCTGTCCTTCTTTGAGGTGACCTGAGATGCTGTGGCTGTTTGTAAAACAGGTGCTGCCATAGGCATTTTTGCCTCTTTTTGTTTTTGCTGTTTCAGTTGTAATTTTGCTTCTGCTTTTTCTAATTTTTTGGCATCTACTTTCTAAAAATATATTTTAAGTAAAGGAATAAGACTACAACTTTCGAGAATAAAACATGATAGAGTTTTCGAGATAAAAATAATTACAAAATTGTCATCTCTTGTTTGTAGCCATATACTCTTCACATCATTGTTTTCCATAACTGGTGCTGCCATAGATGCTAAATGAATAGGAGCATCTAATACTTTACGTGGTCCATTTGAAGTTTTTGTTTTCTCAGGTTGTAACATATGTAGTAGTTTTTCACATATATCTCTAAAAAAAAATAAAAGCAATAAATTTGCATTTATTTGAAAAGGTAATATGTTTTTTTATTTGAAAAACCAAACCCTTTTATAAATGTTAAAAAATATATATAAACCTTATGTCCTCCTCAGACTTTTCAGATATTCCTTGTAACACTTCACCTATAGCTTCAAATACTTCTTCCTTGTCTTCGAATTCACCAGCACTACTATCCAAAACATCTAAAAATTATTTAATGTTTTTTAATGGCTTTACTGCAAAAGTAAGTTGGAACAATAAATCTTATTATTCTAACCTAAGATTATTACCTTCGACATATTTTTTTAATTCTTCGTCAATTAAAGGAAATTCACTTTTTATATATTCTCCACAATTTGCCATTTTCAATATTGTTTGGTTTATAAACCAAGAGAATCGCTAGTATTATTCTATCATTTAAGAAGAGGACAACGAAATGAAAGTACTGTGGGAATGTAAATTAAAAACTGACAACATCACTCGTTGACTCGTCAAATATGTCAAAAATGTAAAGGCAAATATTTACGTGTTTTATTTATCGTCAGTAGAAGACTTCCTCCGTCTGAAAATTTGGCCAACTTCGGTCCTTTGTCACGCAATCGTTAAGCCAGGTTTTGTCATCGCCACATGGACAATACACCAACATGACCCAAGCACTCGCGATCGTCCAATTGATTTAATGTTCATCCTCTGCCAACCTCCGCGGACCACTTATTAAAATCGTGCACACTCGGATCATAATTTTAAATGTAGGACTGTTTAGACGTTACTTGAATCAACGGAGAAAGCGCTCAGCCTCTTGAGAAAATACCGAAGTCGCGGGCTCATTCATAGCACGGGCCTCTGTGACTGTAGCAGATCTCTTCAAAGTACTTAACGCAGGTGTTAGCGTGAAAGACTCGTGAACGTGAAGGTAAAAGGGTTGACGCTTAATACGTTGGAACTCACCAAGCGTCCCTCAAGAGCTATAGAGACTGCTACTCCTAATACTGCTACTCTTTTTTCGTGACGCCAGTATACGCCTCTGTTGCAAACTACAAACATGAGAAATCGTCATGATTTTCGATCTTTGAAAACAGAACGATTTTTACGCGGTCTATCTACCCTCAACGTATTATGTTTCCCCTCAGCCTTCATTTTAAAACACTTGCTACAAGCTCAATTAATTTATTTAAAGGTACTTACAAAAATACTCTTTAATAAAAACTATTCTGAACGTATACATTTTCACCTAAAATAAAGATAAGGATAGCGTTCTACAATGTAGATAAAGTGAATTAAATGTATAGATTGTCCTTCTGATCTTATAAACCAGAAGGTATCTAATTTCAAACACAGAAACAACGATTTAATATATCCACGATGTATGGCTTTAACATTTAAAGTCCGTATCTATGATCGCGACGTTCGAATGCTTGAGCCAGATTGAATCTAGACTTTTTTTTTAAAATGAATAACGCTATTGACGTGGACTTTCGGGTGAGCCATAGGCTCGCCGACAGTTTGTTTTGTCCCGCGACTAGCGCAAAGGCGTCTCCTGCGAGACACGAACCTCACTTGTGGTCGTCGCGGAAACGTTGCCCACCTGAGAGGCCGGTCGGAAGGTCATTGAGGTGGGCTATCAGCCCAAGTGGCATAAAGGCTAGAAGGCCCCACACCAACGCGGCATCTTAGTGCCAGGTTATTTTATTTTCTCCTTTTATTTAATATTTTATTTTCTTCTAAGACTTCAAAGATAACATATATCAGGAATTGCCGGTAAAATGACGGACAACCGAATTTATTAAACAAAAATTTGAAACATTAATTATAAGGTGCCAACTTCAGGGAAGTTTTTTAATTAATGTCATCATGGTAATCCACAGACATTTTAAATCTATAGACTTTATGTGATTTATTACTAACAATATAAATATGTGTTATCTATGATTTTTCAAGATACCAACTTTTAAAATTATATCCCGCGCCCGCCGCGACGCAAAAATTTTCGTTTTCCCAAAATATAAAGTCTTATTTAAAGTTTTTTATACAATGGCAGAAGTTGCAGGATTAAGTTATAAACGATATGAAAAATCTCTAGGTTTACTTACCACACGGTTTGTGACATTGTTGCAAAAAGCAAAAGATGGTGTTTTAGATTTAAGATCTGTAAGTAAAAAAAACATAGTCAAGACAAAATTTGAATAGTCTAAACCTTTTTATAATATTGTATAAACATTTCAGGCTACCGACATATTAGCCGTTCGTCAAAAAAGAAGAATATATGATATTACTAATGTTTTGGAAGGCATTGGTTTAATAGAGAAAAGAAGTCAAAATAGCATTCAGTGGAAGTAAGATAATAACAATTTTATGATTGTAGTTCTGATAGTCGTATTATAAAACAATGTAACCGGTAACTCATTAACATCATTACTAAAAATCTCATTACAGAGGTGCTTGTCAAGATGGAAATTCAAATGGAATTGGAGCTAAGGTCCATTCTTTGAGAAAACAAATTAATTGTTTAGAAGAAAAAGAACAGCTATTGGATAAGTGAGTGTTGCTTATAACTTCCCATTATCTTTATAGAGTTACTGTTTTCCTTATTTGTTAGTTATATATATTTTGTATACTTAAGTAAGCTGTTATGCCATATCCTTGCACACTATTTTAGAATTTAATGAATTTTGTCAGAAACCAAGCAAATACCAATGAAAATATTTTTAACTGCTCTATTAGGGTTTATGCAATTTTATTTATGTTAAATAAAAGAAATAAAGATATATGTACTTACAATTTCTAATTAATAAAATTTTATTTCTAGGCATATGCATTTCATTGAACAAAGTATAAGAAATATACTTGATGAAACAGACAATCAAGCATTACACTATGTCACAGAAACTGATGTAAGGAAATGCTTTGAAGAAAAGCAAGATCAAAATATACTAGTACTGGAGTGCCCGCTTGGTACAGATTTTTCTTGTAGTCACAATACATTTGAGGTCAGTAATTATTTGCTTAAAAATATTAAATTAATATTGGGGTGATTTTTCTAAATTGACTTTAACAAGATACTAATAAGCTTTTGTAGTTCCAAATGTCATATATGCTTGGTAATTTTAATAATAATCCTCAAGTACTCTAAATTTATTTAAATTGATACTGAAATATTTATAAACATTATTCTTTTACACCATCGATATGACCATCACAGACTACCACCAAATAGCATGTTCATTGTATGGGTTAATATATAACCTAAGTTACTCACAAATAACAGATTTCTATTGTTGAATGAATTTGTAAATTTGTTTCAGTAGGTCCAGAAATTAACCCCTACATCATCACAAACTTCTTCTTTATAATATTACTATAGACAATAGATAAAACATATTTTTGTTTTAGGAAAAACAAAGTATGCTCCATTTAAAATCAAATGAGCCAGTAGGCGTAATATTATTATGTGATTTAAATAAAGAGAAGGTAAGATGCATGTTTGTATAAACATTTCTTCTTTTCCCTTGTTGTTTTTTAAATAATATTTGAATCAATTATTTTATTTCTATGTATATATAATAATATAAATCTATGCAGGAAATGGAGCTTGAAGACACAGACAATGAAGTTGAAAGTTTTATGGATGGTCTTAGCAAAACAACATCAAATCCAAGTAAGATTTTGTAATGTTATAAAATAACCTAACTTAACTGCAATTAATAATTGAATTAATTTGTTCTTTTTATATTATATTTGTTACTAAATAATAAATGTTAATTTCAGATTATCTTCTAAGACTAAGCCCTCCTATTTCCAAACATGATTTCTCATTTTCATTATGTGGATCAGAGGGACTGTGTGATTTGTTTGACATCCCTTGCTAACATACATATCAGTATTTTTATGGGAATTTTTATTATATTTATTATGAAATCATGTTGACATTAAATTTGTAAGATTATCATGTAAATATATTAATAATAATGTCACTATGTGAAAAGGATTATAAATGTGAATAAATTAATATTTCTGATATTTTACTTCTTTATTTTTTTGTCTTAGAAACAAATCTGTCCAAAACTCCAAATGACTGACTTGGTTTTTCTTTCTTTGTTTTTTTATTCAGTGTTGCTTGTGTCTTGATAGTTTCCATGATTTGATCCTGAAATGTTTAAGTTATAAATATTTATGAAGCTAATTCATTGAACAACTTCTATATTACTTAATAGATAGATATGGGAAGATGGGCCTAGCCTAACCTGATTTATAGATTTTTCAGTTCTTCCTAACATTTTAATAAACACTTGTAACTCATTGTGAACGCATTCAGTTTTTACAAATATATTCATTCAATCTTGATCAAAATTTGAAAGTTAGAAAAGTGGAATAATGTATTAATAAAAAATACCAGAACAAGAATTGAAATTAACTATACCTTTCTTGCTTTTTCCTTGATTATTTTCTTTCGTGCGATATTACTTAATCCCTTATTTTTATGTTTTGTCCTTACATCAATCTTCTTATGCCTTAAATGCTGGAAAATTTATTAGAGAAAGTAAAAAAAAGGTTAAGTGGTAGAATATATAATATTTAATTATTTGATTCATAAATCATTTCTAAGATAACGCCCTTAATTTAAACCATATTATTTTCATTTTATTGATAAATTTTAAATATAGAAATGTCATACAAACCAGCAATTTAGATTTCGCTTCAAGCTTATCCTTGAGGGTTGGTACATCTACTTTCAACACTTCAAATGGATCTAAAGCAATCAAATCAACAGGGATTTTCTCTAACAAAGCCTTAACTTCAGCCTCTTTACGCTGTGTTTTTGTCTGGTATGGATTGCTTTCATATGCGTCGAAATTGGGCTCACCACTACCTGAAAGAATTTTTAATAAAAATAAATTTTACTTAAAGACTTATTTTGTTTTTGTTTTTAAAGTAATTCGTGTATTATAACATAATGAATGTGATATTCTTGTTCAAATCAGCTCAGTATAACTGATCTATAGATCGAGAAATGTGTTTTTGACCTAGGTAATATACTTGGAAAGAATTTGCAATTGTAGATAAGTTGAACGTTTTAAACTCTAACGAATATTACCTGGTACAATAATGCTTGTAAATCCACCAGTTGTTCCAATTCCAAGAACATCTTCATAAGGACAAAACTTAAAGTTACATATTGATTTGGCCATTTTGTGTCTCATATATGGTTTGTCAGCAGTTTGGGTACAGGTATTACTGTAACAACACATTTATTAAATATAAATTAAATAATATTTTTAATTAATGGTACTTTTATACAAGAGTTAATCAAATTAACTGGAGATAAATTACATAAAGGTTTTACTTATAAATTTCAACAATTTCTCCTAATCCAACTGCCAACATGTCCTTCTGTGAGAAGTCTAAATCAACGACAGAACTCCTCAGCTTGTAATTTTGTAAAGGACCATCCAAATTACGAATATCCCATATCTTCAGACTTCTGTCAACACCTGCTGTTGCCATGTACCTTAAAAATAAGAAACTAATGAGCCAAAATAGTTCCATTTCAACTTATTGAGTAGACACAAAAAACACAATGTTATTATTGGGTAGAGCTAATAATAAAATGTTTTTTTTCTCTCAAAAGCAAACTAAGTCTTCGTCATCAGATTTTAAATTGACTGTGGATGAGAATTTATATTTAAATTACTATCTATCTATATTTAAAATATATTTAAAAAACTTACATTCCCCTTTGGTCTATAGCAATAGCACTCACTGGTGTTTTATGACATAATATTTTGGCCAGTGGCTTATTAACTGTAGGAGACCATATAGACACTACACCTTGTGAATTTCCTAAACTTATTGTAGCATTATATGGATTCTGGGTCATCACTGAAGTTCTTCCCAAGTGATTGTTATAATGACCCACTATTTCTCCTATTGATATATCCAGCCATGACATAAATCCATATTCATTCTAAAATATAATAAAACTAGTTTAATGATCCAGCATTTCTGCACTTATGAGTAATAATAATTATATACCTTTATTTTCTATTATTTATGTAACAGTAGGTTATGTAATATTACAGTAGGATCTCTATAACTCAAATGTCAAGGGAAATACTAAAAAATTGAATTAATGAGTTTTTCAGTTCACAAGAATTTGAGATGCATAGGATTTAGTTTTAAAAACTATGATAAGATTATGATATAATTGAATTTCTTTAATAAAGGCGTGATTCATAAGAATATTTTTCTACGTATGGAGGAAAATTTAAAAAACAATATGACTTGATTTAGGGTACACATTTATTGATATAAATTTAAATGCACTAGAAAAAACTAAATGGACCTTGGTCTTGGGTGAGACACAATCACCATGACACCAAGATCCATTTAGTTTTTTCTAGGGCATCTCAATTTATTTAAAGGTATCATGCCTTCCTTTTGAATTTTATTGTTATGATATCGGAGAAATCTAAGGATGCCACAATATTTTACTTACTACTTTTGAAATTTGAGTTACAGACAATAAATATTCTTATTAATGCCTCATAGGGAAATAACATTTTATTAAAGTTACAAAGTCTAATAAATTGGTGATACTGCATATTTAGTGGTTCACCGGAAGGGAATAGCATTTTGTTCGACGAAATGAGGTTCAAGTTGTCGAGATTCCACTTTATATTTATCCTATTACATGCTAACAGTCTTATATTGTACTATACTTGTCTATTGTAGTACAAAACACTTAAATAAAAAAAACTTTTTGTGAAAAATACTCACAACAGCAGCTAGTAGAAAATGATAAGGAAGAAATTCCATCCTTAATATTTTATCCAATTGCTTTATACAATGTATTTCCACTCCTGTATTATCATATATGTACACCCATTCCTTCTGGGCAGCAGCTATCATTGTCTCTACATGTAAC
This sequence comes from Delias oraia, assembly GCA_018230265.1. Classification (NCBI taxonomy): domain Eukaryota; kingdom Metazoa; phylum Arthropoda; class Insecta; order Lepidoptera; family Pieridae; genus Delias; species Delias oraia. The sequence goes on along the minus strand of DWCF01000611.1, from coordinate 27,400 downwards.
CAACTGTGAAATATATAACATAATATACAATAAAGAATTAACACAAGAAAATATTTGTTCATGACTGTACTTGTTAAATTATAAGCACAAGCATAATTAAAGATATTTTCAAAATAAATTAGAAATTTACCTGACATCATGGATAGATTCCATAACATTTATTTCACAATGGAGTTTTTTTGTAATCCAGTCAAAAGCAGCAAGATGTCCTTTTTTGCTACCAAGAAGTAAATGTCTACCATTCTTTGAATATTTAGCTCTGTATGGGCCAAACTCTAGATATAGTTCAAAAATCTTTGTTGCAGAGGTAATATCTACATTTTTTGCAATCTCCTTTTGAGTGATACATGTTGTCCTATGGGTTTTACCTACTTCTAAATATCTGAAAATTTAAATAATAATTAGGTAAATATATTATGGAAGATTTAGAATAAAATTGTTGTCTCAGATACTATATGGTGTTTGTAATGGAGTAGTTATATTTTGAGTTACCCTGAATTTTCAGTTAATAGTATATCGGCCCTTGCTGCTTGATCCTGTGCATATCTATACTTGCTTTCTTTCTTTTGAAGTTTGGCTGCATACAGGGGATGCTTGACACCATTGAATGAAATGCCATCTCCACGGGAGTGTGTTTCTAACTTTTTTCTATCAACTGGTGCTTTACCAGGAAATTTTATAGTACGTTTATTTTTTACTGAATTGTTTTCTTTAACTTTCTGTTGAGGTATAGATAGTTAAAAATATATTTAAATGTAACTAAATCAATTTTAGACGAATATTTTAAAATCTTTAAACTTACTTTTATGGCCACTTTAGAATGGGGCTTTACCTGCACAGGATTCTCTTCAAACTTATCAACATTTTTATTCAGTTCTAGACCATTTTCTTCTTTACATTCAAAGTAACGAATCTAGAAATTAATTGGTTATGTTATTCAATATACTATCTTAATAGCAAAACTATATAGAAGTATATAAAACAGTACCTTTTTTACTGATTTGTTTTTATTATTCATTTTTGTATTTAATTGTAAGACTTATATTATGCATAGGTTTCAAACATCAATATTTTACCTTTTAGTAAACACTAAACAAATATACCATGCACGAATCACGATGGATTCTTGCCACAGGCTTCAGTCATATAAGTTGTCTGTGACTAGAACAATGCACAGTTACAGATAATATGCAGATAATATACTATTTACTATAGTGTGACATTGACCAAGGATCCTATGGAGTATTATGGATGTACATGGATGTTGTCCGTTGGATTACTTTAAAAAATAAATTTTTCAGTTATTTTGTTTTTCAAATTACAACTTTAAATTCAAATTTCAACAAAGTACTTCTTATACACAGCAAATCATACAGATTAGTAATTAGTAGAAACTTTTACTTACTATTTTAAAAAATAAAAAGCTAATATTGTTTAATATCAGAATAAGGAAATATTAATTTAATAAAAATTTAACAAAGATAATAGAAAAAAATCAAGTTGCGGTCACAGGCCCCGACGGGTCCGTGCCGTTAGCTTCTTCAGCCTAGACAGCCCTTCCAGCGAAAGGAAAGGTGCGCGCCGTATGGAAACAGAGCGCTGATTAGGTTAGACCTAGTATAGCCCGAAGAAAATGGGGCTGACAATAGAACTCTGCTCTTGGTGCTGCAATGTGGCTGAGCGCAGCTCGCGGTCATGGCCCACCGGGGAATACTCCCGGATAATTCGGGAGAGGTCTAGTGGATGAGGCTGCAGCTCCTACCCTTATTTATATGAGCTTACCGTTTTCATTATGATTACAATTGTTTAAATAGGTTATTGTAACCGTGGAGATCAAGCTTTTATTTTAACGTTTGTGTTGTTGAGTCAAATCTCAGTAGTATATTTACTAACGAAATATGATAACTTCTATAAGTTTATGGAATAGGTTTCTATCATTCGCTCCTTCATTATTCGAAACTCTTTGTACACAAACACGGAGTTTTTGTTAAGTTTGTTGTAAAAAAAGGTAGCTGATGTAAAAAAATTATAATTTCAAATAAAAATAATGACGCAGTGGTAATTTTGATATTTATTACGTTTTATTCTCTTTAACAACACATACTCAATATATTACAGAAACATATCATATGACAATCAGATAGTAACGTAGTAATAGGTATAATTTTAATGCGTATATATGAAGGGATCTCCATTCTTCTCACATCAGTTATAATAATAACACAAAGTGACGGTCAGCGGTGCGTCTCAAAAGTCAAAAGAAACATGCTCAGATAAAGCACAAAACAATTCATATTGCAAATTAACAGCATCCAACCTCAATTCGAACTATCACATTCCGCGAACAACAATAAATAACAATAACGCAATCACAGCAAGTGAACATTGGCTAACAAAGATTATTTCTATAATTGGTTATCAATTAATGACTGAAGTATCTTAATCGATCTAATGAGATCTCTTTATATTAATAGCGCCTGAGCGACGCCTTAAGTTATATTCACAGGATGTTATTTACAAATAAACTGACTAGTTTAAGTTTTTACATTGCTATTCATAACTTCTATCACGTTAAACTCTCGTGCGTTTGAATTTGGCACATACCAATACCTCTTACACTGCAGAAGAAGTCATGGTAAATAATTCTATTACATATTTCAATGAGACATTTTCCATACTACGTGAGCGCGAGTCAGAAGTTACTTCATCTGTTACATATATACAATTACAATTAAAGATGTGTATGGGACTAAAATCGTTCACATTACAAGTATAAACTTCTCCTTACATAACTTTAAGCATACATACGAATAACAGTGTTAAAATTCATTTTAGACTAAAATTAAGATCTTAATGATATTAGTCGTTTTTCAGTGTTAATGTGATGTCTTAAAGAATTCACACGTCGTATACATGTTTATAAAACAGACAATTAATGGAACACGCATCTGAGCCACTGTACAATCACTTGTTCGCTTATGCGATAGTCTTTCACTTCGGTGACACTACACTTTAATTCCACTAAGCATCGTCGATGGCGACCAAGTTCATTGGCGATCACCTTCGGCGACGCTCGGCGAGCCTTAAATCGGGGTCGGCAGAACTGTAAAGTCCTGAAGCGCATTCTTCACAGTTTCATAGATGGGCCGGTTCTCATCTGGACAATACCCGTCAGGTGAGCAGAGGGTTTGCAATTTTGTTAGGTACGAGTCGAAATTGTCGTGCGCAGGCTTTTCCCCGGGCCCTTGGGATGGCGGAGCTCCGGGCGTTCCGGGAGCCGATGTCACGTGAGCGGTTCCTCCACCAGGAATCTTCACGTGCTCCAATAACGTTATCACGTTATTCCTCAGACTTTCATAATATTCGTTCAAATTGTTGTTCCGTTGCGACATCAACTGATTTTCCTGTAAACAAAAAAAAAACATAAATTAACAAATTAGTTAGTTTGTATAATAAAATATTTAATTTAATATCGTTTGAGTGGCTACTTTATTGAATAATATAAGTAGTACTCACTAAATAATGTTTTGTGTTGGATGTTAGGAGCACTCAAAGTTGGATGTTTGGAGCCATGACAGTACCATCTACGTTACGACAAAAATATCCACTTTGAGTGTTATATTCGCAACAGACACAACATTTTCGTAAGAGTTTTTGATACTCACCCTTTCACCGGAGCTGAGATGGGATTCCATAGCGTTTATATCAGACTTCAACCGCAACATTTGTGATTCGACCCTGGCATTTTCTCGTTGCAATTCAGTTATCTCCTGTTCCAAACTCATGAGGTCTTCTCCATTGCCAGTTTGCATGGTTATATCCATGCCTGTAACAATTAAGGTATACATAATTAAACAAAAAATGTCAATAAATATGAATATAGCATTTCAGACGCAACCACTACGATCCCTTATGCTTTTAGGCTTTCAATTCACAAACGGTATTCGCAATACTTACTCGAATATGGTTTTGGGTATAGGGGCGTAATATCGTCCGGGTATTTGGCTTTTTTGGGTTGAGGCGTAGGCGTAGCGGCGCCGGCGACCGGACATCCTGACAGCGAGCGATGCGTCAAAAAGGACCCGTTTATATGGCCGGATCCATCACAACCGGGTGTCGGGCAGTTGACTCCGTCGAATTTGATCGCCGAAGCGGCGGCTGCCACAGCCGCCTTGTGCTGTTCGACTGTTCCACCGCTCTCCAATACCCGCATTTTGTTTCGATTCGCTATCGGGCACCCTGATGCGCTGTAGATAAAAGGTTCATATGAGATAACTATGATTAAAGAGTGGTTTATAACAACATATTCTGTTATTACTGCTTGCGACCAAAGACGTGGAGCTTTATTGAAGATACTTTATTGTCTTACCAAACTCCTATATGCGCTATACGATAAAATCAAAATATTCTAATCATCTAATACAATAATATTCTAAATCTTACCTCCTATGTGATAAAAATTTCCCTGTAGCGTGTCCTGATCCATCACAACCTGGTATAGGACATCTACGCAGCGTGTAAAACGAATGACTCATTGCAGAAAGCTTCAAAAAACTACTATCCGTAATATCCGAAATATCTGTAACTGTAGCGTTGGCGAAGGACAGTTAAAGACAGGGCGGAATTTCCCAAATGCCACTGACACACAGTATATCCCCTCTTATCATGGCCCAGTCAAAAGCAGGTAGATCCTAGCATTCCTTACTTTAATGACTATTTATTTAAATATCTCCATTGTTGTCAGCTATTCAACGTATATGTATTGTTTAAAACCGAAACGAAATATTAATTATTAGCTATAATACCTACTTTCTAACGTAGAGCTGATATTGTTTCTTTTAAAATAATTTTATAAAATACTTACTTTTTATACCTGCGTATTTTTAGAAATAGAGTCAAATTTATAATACAAAATTACAAGAATGCATTTCAGAGCACATTCTTCAGACTCAATGTAATTATTATACGCCTTTATAATTAATTTTTATCTTATTTTCGTTGTGTCGATATCTTTATCATTTATGTACCTGATTACAGTGTCATGTCTTACCTCAATGGTTCCGAGTCTTGTCCATCCCTGGGTTTACTCTTCGGCTTATTCGCCCGGGGACAGCCAGATAGGGACCGGTGTGATGAGTAGTTGCCTGTGACGTGTCCAGAGCCATCACAACCCGGTGTGGGACATTTCAGCTCTTGCGAATGCGGCTGGAGTTGAGACCGGTCGGCGCGCGGACATCCAGACAGACTGCACATATACAAACTGCTTACAATGGCGTGTTACTGTCTCTTACTATACCCTACTATAGTAATCAAATCAATTAAAAACAATAACCTTAAGTTTAATTCTAGTTATGAACAGCGAGAAGTGAAAATCGAAGATAATTAATATGTAGGTACTAAGATGTAGAGAGGTAGGTTCATTATAAATAAATTTTACCAATCTATTGTACAATGCATTAATTAGTCACATTTTATCACTTATCGCATTAGTCAAATGATCACTTTTATAATAACAAAGTTTATATATATATAAATGATGTTGGAATTAATTTAATGTGGAATTCTAAATAATAGCGTTGTCAATGTCTCAACATTTTATATTAAATGGATTAAACATTCGCACATAAACATCACATGCAGTTATTATATACATCTAACGTATATAACAATATATTTAATAACTTTTTATTATATCCTAATAAAAATATGTAACTATTAAACAATGAAATATAAAAATATTAGTAAATATCATAAAAATATATATAAATTTCATATTATAAAAATGGCGATGCAATGACTTTTAAATACATAAACGTTCTTTTTAGTTGTCATAAATTATATATGTACTTATATTACGAAGGGCCGTGTAGAGCCATTACTCGATAGGAAATAAAACGATAAAAACAAAAGATGTTTGTTGTTTAAATATTGTATGCTTTATTTTAAGAACAATAGAATTTTCTATAATTGTGTTCTCCAGGTAGAGTTACATTGGGTACTTCGTAAATATCTTTCTACAAGATTGAGAACAACGCGTAGAATGTATGTTTTGAATCCGTCTAACTTTGTCTATTTTAGAAATAGTTCTATAGACACTACTAAGAGTATAAATAAATCCGAGAAGCGTCTTTGTAGAGTAATGCAGCATGTTTATTTTAGTCTACTGTTGAACCTATGAGACGAGGGGGCAACATCGAAGCGATTTGAGAATGTTTTAACACTTATGGACAGCATTTTGTTCGACTGTTGTTAATCAGCCAAGAACATCGATATTAATAGGCAATGGTAATGCAGAATTAGGACAGAAATTATCACCGTCATGCGGTTATCTCAATCAAACAGCGAATGCGTAAACTAGGTCACCAATTACTTTTGTTTAGTATACAAATGCTTTGCGAAGGTGAGACTGCCAATTTCACGAATATCTATTGCATTCACAGTGCCCCTTGCCTGCGATGAGTGGCGAAATTACCACTTATGTGCCCGGAGCCGTCACAGCTCTCAACCGGGCAATGTATCAGCTCTCTCGGCTCTCGTATGCGGTAACCCAGTTTCCCATAAAAGTCGTCACGATGATAGCTACATTAGAAATTCATTCGGTATTTATTTCATACTCATTTTCAATTAATACTTAACGAATAATTAATTGTATTGAAACAATTCATTAACCTGATTTAAAAGTTGGCGCGAAGAGTTGTTTACGTAAATTGTTTTAAACATCAGTAGAGTTATTATAATGTTTACAGGGAAAAAGTTGTTAAAGTAGACACATTTAAAAATTACGTTGCATTAATAATAAACTTACCTGCTTCGCCGCATGTTTTCTAGTGTATCTTATCTATAAAATATTTATCTACGCGTGTGGAGCACGCGTTGTGCTCTCACGCCGGTATATTTAGACTGATCCGTCAAGTGTGACTTACCGCTCGCGAAGTATACATTCGTAATTCACTATGACGTTACAAGTGTGTCAATATTACCTGCCTGTCCAGACAATACCGTTTATTAACATTTTATAGTATTATAAGCCAGTTCTTTTTATTGTTTTCAAGTTGAATTGTATGTAATAACTTGAATTGAGCCTAAATATAATGTGATGATGAACGCAAAATCTTTCGTTTTTCTTTCAAGGTCAAATAGATTTTTTATGTTCAAACTTCATGCCTATTGATAAAACGTTAACCACGATATATAAGTACAATGTAAATTTCAAGGCAGATTTTATTATAGTTAAGTAAATAAAAATAAATAATTAAATATGCTGATAATGTTTTAATTGTAATTCGGGCTTAATATTTATTAGTTATTGTCTATTAACTATGTTCACAAATCCTCAATGGTATGTAAATGAATAATAAATTTAGAATAAAACCATACATTTACATTTTATAAAATTATTTTTGTCCAATTAATGAATTCAATAATATAAAATCATAACTTCCCATCTATATCGTTATAGAAATAATTTGATTTTCTAAAGATTACATTATAGTCAAAAAGCGATAATCTCATGTAATTTTGCGCTCATATGGGATATCCAAAAACATTTTTTCCTTCCTGGTACCTGTCATGCATACAAATAGCAATTAAGAAAATGAATACGTGCCGTTGCTTGTAACGAATGCTCTATAAAGCCGAATTAAAACTCTTACTGATTGCGCCTGCTTCTGAGTTACATAATCTATTAATAAATTATTAATTTGCACACGGGTTGAGGGAGATTTGACGCGCGTTTATATGATATTCACCTGCTGTCCTTGGGTTTGTCGTGGGGTGCATGAGGTGGTGGCATATAGCAGGGTGGTGAGTAGGGCGGCGCGTGAGGTGGGTAGGCCGGTGGTGGTGGATATGCCCCACACTGGTACTGGTAACCGCCGTAACCAGCTGCCGCCGCCGCTGCAGCGTAATCTGGTTGAGCCAGACCATAGCCGGCGACTGGGTGAGGACTTACACCGCCATAGCCTGTGAGGTATAAACATAAGTAGTATAATAGACGTGGTGACGTATGTTGGTACTATAGATATGTAGCATTGAACCTTTTTAAGCAATAACGGGACTAGGTACTTCTATATTGAACACACAGAAGGATCATAAATTCTAGCACCTCGTAGCATTATGGTTTTAAGAGTGTACAATGAAGCGAGTAAAGAGTACGGATCTCGGTCCGGAAATTTATAATTTATTCGGTCTCTGAAAAGGCTTGACAGTGGCCGGACGAGTGTCTTTATACTATCGCACCCGTGGGAAAACCAAATGTCGACGCACAAATTGGGCCAGCTAGTCAGAAGTGATATCATGGGTTCACAGAATACTCTACGTGAAACGGTACGTGTACTGTGTTTCACGCAGAGTGAATAAGGATATCGAAGCCCCTAAAAGTGCCGATTTAGCGGCGTATAAAGCTGGTAATACAACCATTGCGCGGACTGTGGGCTGTGGCGCGGTTGTTCAGGGACGTCGGTGTTCTCTTACCATATAGGAGACTCACCTGCTCCGTTGTCCGCTATAGAATAAAAAAATAAAATAATAATCTCTATTAATGTTCCTATCTTAATTGCCTACATAATTATATTAGTATAGTTAATTATTCCGAGCCAGTGTTGGTATGATTCTGACGAATAGGAATTAAGTTGTTTAACAATAGTTGACAGTGATATACGCTTCAATCGGTATTGTTACAATAATTACAATAATGCATTAACCATACAGATTAATAAAACTTAAAATTAAGTAGAAATTGACAATTGGCATGGTTAATGTCAACAAAACAAAAAGTAAATAGGAAAAGTTAACAATAATTGTAAAACACGTTCATTGATGTCGTTTTAAACGAATTTAACAAATAGCTGTACGAAAGGCGGTAAGCATTGTGGTTGCACAAGACGCCTGCCTAGAAAATTAGCAATGTACCGCGTACGTGTTGCGGTGAGCGAGTAGGCACTACGTTTTAATTTGTACTGTGTTTTACGACTCCCTAGAGTCCTGACGACCTGAATATATCAGATCTTTTATGGTGACAATTTGGGTATACTTGTATTGTTTTGTCCCTATAGGTTAATTTTTTTTATAGTATAGCTGAGAACGGAGTAGGTGGGTCTCTTGTATGGTAAGAGAATACCACCGTCCATGGACAACCGCGCCAAAGTCCGCACCTTGGTTGTGTTGCCAGATTGTTAAGTACAAAGTGCTAGTACCGTTTCACGTTAAATATTCTCTGAGCCCGTGATATCACTTCGGACCAGCCGGCCCAATTTGTGCGTCAGCATATGCTTCAGCGTGGCTCTCCCACGGGTAAAATATAAATGAAGAAACATAGAGTTGATTAATAGTTGTTAGAATTTCTCAGATAAACGAATGTTAATGGACGTGGGTCGCTCCTAAAATTCTCTTTAAAATGTAATAATTAAGCTCACCCGCTGTATCTCGATGGTATGCTTCTAGGTAAGGATGGCTTCCGCCACTATCTGGAGTCGATTCTCGACTATACGACACGCCTCCAGGAAATGCTCTACTGTCAACGAAAACACTCAGTTATTACGTTAAATTTAAGCGTGCATTAGATTAAAGCGATTGACGAGTATAAGTAAGCCTAACATACAGTGCCTCACCTATGTGGTAAACGGGTGACGCTAAGGTCGAGGGTCTGGCCCTGCGGGCTGGGCACCTGTGGGCTGGCGGTGAGCTGGGGCGAAGCGCCCGGCTGCGGGCTGCCGCGCGCCCCACCGGCGCTAGTGTACACCGGGGACGCGTAAGGACCCTGTCGTAACAAGCGGGTTAGGTCAATTTTAAAAGAAGGGCAGACACCTGATCATCACCAACAGCCATTGATATCCGCGATACGTTAGTTTAATATATTTTCAGATTTTAATCGCGTAAAAGGCAAACGATTACACGTGGTGGGGCTGACTATTGAACTAAATTTCTGGACTCTCTCACGGCTTTAGCACATTCCGTTTTTCTGGCTGGTCTTAGCGTTTCTCACCTGCGGACTGCCACTAGATGAGGAAAGGTCAATTGCCGGGCGGGGGTCGCGAGGGTCTCTGGGCGTTGGGGTCCGTGGACGCTGCGCCTGTGCTGCGGCTATCTTCACGGAGAGATTGATCGCAGAGAAGCCGGGTGGAACGCCGGGCATCGCTCCCACACTGCCCACTACCCCGCCACCCGCCTCGTAGTGGTACATCGGTCTGGATACACATATGGATTTAGCCCAAACAAAGCCACCAGGAACGAAAGCCGAATTTTAAAAACGCATAACTGAGACCCGTTTACCACATAGTCGAATATTAGCGCAATCGCTTGAGTAAAACCTACCTAGGATAAATTGGTCCGGTGTTGGTTTCTTGTTCCGATTGGTCTGTTTTCATTGGTGTAGGTAAATGCGGATCGTGGTACCGTTCCTCCTCCCAACTGTATGGCCGTTGTGGACACTGCGGGTCGTACCGTTCAAACGCCGTAGCGCCTTCGTAGCAGCGCGCCTCGTAACCGTACCGCGTTTCATTCATTTGGCTACGAAAAACCGTTTCACTTATTCAAACAGAGAGTCAGCAAAGTTAATTAAAAAATTCAATCACATTACGTATTCCAAACTAAGACAACCAGTCCCTTGCTACTTTGAAAGTAGAGGAATGTATTGATACGAGTGTTATGCATTAGTTTGTTTGCTGTATTTGGACTCACCTATAGGACCTAACGTGGTCGTCTGGCGGTCGCTCGTAGGGCGAGCGCTGATCGGGCGGCGCGCCGTAGCCGGCGTGGCGCGTCTCCATGGCGGGAGAGTCGCGCTCGGGCTCGGCGGCCTCTCGCTTTGGCACGAGCAGCTCGGGCGCTTCCCGTTTCACAACTGGACTGCGCGGCGACGCCGCTACTTCCGGTTCCCGTTTTTGTGGCGTACTTCCCGTGTCGATTGATGCACTCGGAGCGGATATTGAAGCTACCGGCGCTGATAGAACTGTAAAAGATGATTTAATAAGTAATATGATATATTTATCAAATAAATAATAATATTAATAATGCACCTGCGGCCCTGCAAGTTCTAGGGGTGTCTAGAGGCGAAAGACCGTTTATTCTTATCACACATGAAGTTTGAAAGTACGAGCCTCCTGCTCGTTTTTTTTAAATAGCGATGGCAAACAAGCAGGAAGCTCACCCAGGGTAAACGGTCCTCCGCGCATGGACACCCCTGGCCCTCGCAGAGCTGCGGTTGCATTGACGGCCAGGAATATTTACATTCTTTTCGTGAAGGTCTCCGTAGTCATAAGTAAGACAGTTAAAAACAAAGATAACTTGGAAAACAAAACTTTCAGCTCCACGTATAAGTATAGGTACAATGTAACTTTAACACAAAGAATACATAAAAATTACACAATTGTACAAATCAAACTTAACAGGAAACACAAAAACTACAAACAAATACCGCGTTACAACCGTTTTATTGTCTATGGTTCCAATTGAATGTAACTCTCTTACCAATAGGTCGGGCCCGTTGTGTTCTCGCTGCAGCTTTTCTTGCGGCTGCAGTGGGACAGCCGGAGAGAGATCTGTGGGTGCTGCGATTTGAGCTCACGTGACCGCGACCGTTGCAACCCGGAGTCGGGCACTTTAAGATTGTTTCATGCAACGCCAGTACTATATAAAACAATATTAATTAACATTTATTTATAGACCGCTTTAAGACAACTAATCTACCATTAATCTAAGAAATAAGTTTTAGTAAAAGTGATATGTAGAAGTGGTAAGATGTCTCCGTCGCCCATGTACAACTGAGCTACAGGCCGCACTTTGGTGGATAATGTGGCTGATTTTTTACTCCGTGTAAGCGGTATAACAGCGAAACACAATACTCGTATAGTCACACTAATATTCAATGAGCTAAAGTTCAAACATTCAATAGTAGTCATATATTGTTAAAAGATGTAAATGTTCTTTATTTTTGATACATGACTTATACGAGGTATTTACTATCGAAATATTACTGAAATATTTATAATATATCGCCATTAAAATAGGCAATATGTTAATATTGCAATAACTAATGAAAATATGAATACGTTGTGAATAAATATTTATAAAAATATAATTACTTATCTCAATTTTATATAAATAAAATAGCAACAGATTTCTGTCGAGTTTTTCTATTAACTACTGAAAAAACAACGCTACAAAGAAAGATGTGGTTCTAAGATTCATTTACTTACTCTCTGGTGTGACTTTATCTTTTCTTGGGCATCCTGACAGACTGATGGACAAAGCAATATAACATTTAGTGTTAGTTGTTAGTATTCTTATCTTTTATCAGTTTTATGTAAGATATAGTAGATAATATGTTATCTTTAGATGTTTGACTGAAAAGCATGAAGTCAAGAAACCAACCTGCGATGATGCGAGTATAGGCCGGTGACGTGGCCCTGCCCATTGCAGCCGGGAGTTGGACACTTGTTGCCTTCTGTAGACAAATCGATGATGGTAAATTATTATTTTGTTTAATCATTTGCGGGGGCGTGGGTGAGCGATCGATACGGGCGGGCGTGTCACTGGGCGTACCTGCGCGGCACCGCCCAGCCGCCCGAATCTACCCCACACCAACTTCAAAGAAAAAATAAAGAACGCCAGGCGACTGCGCGGTCCGACTAACAATTTTTCTTTCAGGAGAAGCGGGGCGGTGCGGCGACGCCCCGCCCATTACTCTGACCCGTTTTTATTGCATGACGTAAACTCATTTTACGAGGAAAAGCTCTATATACATTTTACATGAGGTCCACATAGTTTGAGATCTAATGTGATTATCCTGAAAATAAATTAGATAAAGTAAGCTATACAGTAAGATTTTATTATTTATTTAAATAAAGAAGTAACGTAGCGCTCGCGAACGTTGAACCGAAGGGTCTATGAGCGTTGTGACTTTGAAACAAAGTTCTCCACAAGTTGTGTCGTTAGGAAGTTTGGTAATGGCTGACGTAGAAGTACCTCTGGATGACGGCGGAGAGAGAGCGTTCAGAGGACGCGAATCCCGCGTGGGCTGCGCGGATGGCACGGCTCGCGCCTCGTGCAAAGCCGTGGCGGCGCGTGATCCTAACCCGGCTGGTTGTAAGATCGTGTACTGCTTCGAGACTTTCGAACTTTTCTCATGATCATTGGAGTAACCTCCGAAAGGCTCGCTTGGGAATGACGTGGTGGGTATCTTATGTTTAACTTCAGCTGGTGGTTTGAAGGCAGACTGCGTTGAATAAGGTAATGCAGCCGTAGCCGCCTTGTAAACATTATAAAGCGTTTGTTTATTAACAGACATTACTTCTTTCCGCTTAGACTTTGAATCTCTATCTTCATCGTATCTATCATCATTTCTGTCAGTCATATCAATTTCAAGTTCGTTAGATGAAGAATCAACCAGTTCATCGTAGTTAGCTGCATCATAATTATTTGAGATTTTACTGTCCCTTTGATCTTCATCGTTACTATCGAGTTCCAATTTTTCCATTACAATGTTAGAATTTTCAACGTTTTCAGTGTTATTTGCGTTTACGTTTTCTTCATCGATTTGATTGCGCAAGGAGAAGCTTCTCTGTGAACCATCGACGCTATCAGAAGACTCTGACGGTGTGGACGGCAACATTTTATCCGATCGCTTGTCATTGAATAAAGTGTCAAAGTCGTTATTATCTTCGTTATCGTCACTATGAACAGAATTTTCATCTCGAGACCAATCAGGAAAGGATTTTAATGCAACGTGCGTCCTTTGAAGAAGATTTTTATTCTCTTCGCTAGACTGTTGAGAAATTGTATAAGTTCGACATCGCTGGTCAATTTCATCTCTCCTTTCGTCATCTAAAAGTCGGCGGCGTCGTTTAGCCCCGGCCTCGTCATCCATTGAGTCTTCAATACTACCTTGGTTATGTTGTCTGTCAATAATTCTAAAGGCTTCTACATCTACTCCAAAATCAAATCTTCTTTTATTTATTTGCGGCAACGATGAATAAGCATTCATCGGCGATGTCCTGTAACAAATATTTTCATTAGACTTTATTTTTTTAAAATTAATGTTGAAATAAAACGTGATGAACGTTAAAATAAAAACGTACTTGCGTATCGATTTTCCATCCACAATCAGAATTTTTACGCGGAAATGATTCTCGACGTTGCCATTCGACGTAATCACAATATCACTTGGTTATTATTTAAATGCACAAAAATCGTTCCCACGTAAAAACCATTTCACTCAAGAGCTTTCAGACCAATTATATTTTGATTTAGAATTTAAAAATAAGGACTAACAAAAGTTCTAACTAAGAAAATTGGAAGTGTCATCATCGGCAATCGCATAATTTTAGTTGAAGAATTATTCTCAGATACCTAAATGAAAAATAGAAATTCTATTAGCCTATTAAATATTTAGTATGTAGAATCACGTATGTATTCCTTAGCAATTTTTAATAAATATTTATTAACAAAATAATACATCGCATTGGAAAAGTTTCGAAAAAGTTTTTGAGTTACGCAGTGACGTAAATGATAAATGTTTTAGTGTCATTAAAACACTTGACATAAATAAACTACAAAGGAGATTCGATATTTATATATACGAATGTATTGCAAATAGTTTAGGTAAAATTTGTAAGCTTTAGAGAACCTTTTCCAGAAAGAAGAGCTTTTCAAGAGTTTAGTCAACGAATACAAAAAGCGCAGAACAGTTTTCCGATAATAGATTGTGGAAATGAGGAAGTGGTCTGAATGGTTGGCAACGGTAGTGGTGCAAACATTTACGTACGTGATGCGACCCGGAGGCTCTACCGATGTAAGCCGAGATTACACGGGACGTGGCCAGTTTTCCAATGGCCCTAAAGGGTTGTAACGTGCGACTGTACGTTTGCGAGAAGCGTTCGTGTGTTCCCTTACAGTAATTAGATAAACTCTGAGGGTGGTTTAACCAGTTTAAACTAGTACTAGCGACCTTTATCAACGGGTGGCGAGTGGCGGGTTATCTTGGGGCCGCGTTAATTGTAATGCCTGGAGATTAAGGCACGATATAAGATCCGACGCGTTATATTGCGGAACGCGCTTGGATTACGTACGCCAAGAGGCTACGTGTGGGGCTTTGTGATGATATTGTGTATTCTCGTACTAATTCCTTTTATTAAACTCCTTAAATGTGAAAATACAACGATTATAAATAATTTTTGATTGAAATTCTGAAATTGAATAACTGTTTAATAAGTCGTATATCAGTTTAAACCGAAATTGAATGAGCGAAAATATTAAAGATGATCGAATAAGAACTTTTCAATCATGTTCTATTTCCTATGATACATTTTTAACCAAAATTTTATTGTGAATATTAAGTAGTAATATCTTAATTATTTTAGATACAAAGTGTATTTGTTTTTAGGAACTGAAAAAGTATAAGATAGGAATATTCAAATATCCACATCTCGAAGCAGCTACATGAGCGAATATTTCATAATTTAGCGTAATTCCTTGAAACCATAACTCCATCGGAAATGAAAGGTGCGCGCAGCGCGTGGACCCTTTCTCACCCTTGGCAATAACAAACACGCGACCTCCCATGGGTCCCCAAATCGAGTCTTAAATTCAAATACCACCTAAGAATTCTTAATTATTGAAATCATAAATCAAAATGTGCCGTCTGGGCGCGCGACCATAAAATTGGAAGGGAGAATCTCAAGTGTGGTAGGATTAAGACATTATCACTTTTCTTTCGAGCACTCACGCCCTCGTTGGCTCGGCTCGACTGTAAATCAGTAGCTAAATCCTCTGGATTAGATTCATAGAGTTGCCGCGGCCTGCGGATCGTGAGGCCGCGATAATGGCATCGTGTGCTTGCGTGATTTTGCTTTTAAATCGACTACCGCCCGGAGATAAATACGCTTCCAATTTACTCCAATCCCCAAATAGAGTTCGCAGTTTAAATTGAGATTAGTTGAATTTATGGCTAATAGCTGAATGAACTGGACATATTTTACAGATTAGAAGTTTCTTTTCAGTACATTATGCAAAGATATAGATAATTAAGTAAGACGCAACAAACTAACGAATTAATTTAATTAAAAATTTTTCTGGATATTTAAAGAAATCTTATCGCAGGCAATTTAAATTTTTTTCCAAAGAAATAATTTAATTCCATTCTTTTAATCAAAACAAATTAAGCAAGGTACTTGAGCAACAGAGACTGAAAAACAAATTGTGCAATGATTTTACTTTAACAACTTACAATGTTTCACGTTTTTATTTATAAATAAGGCTTCTTTCGTAAGAGTTTTGGAATTGTTTCAAAATTTCATTGGCATCAAGTGATCACTTTTTAATTGCTTATATAAACCTTCGTGTCAGAACTCCTAAACAATAAAAATTGTTTGGTCGCAATCAAGTATAAAATTGTATTTATAACGCTCAAAAATCGGGAAATTTTGGTAAATTAAAGGTTAAATTAAAATTAAAAGGGAAAACTGTAAAACAGATCCAAATATATTTAAAGGCTTACTTATAATATTTTCTATATAGATTTCTTCTATAGAAGTGTATCTTTTCGTTTTAGCAAAAGTAAACGCACGTATTTTTTCTATTCTATAGCGGACAAAGGAATAAGTGGATCCTGGAACTATATGATAAGAGAACAACCGCTGCCCATGTACAATCGTGCCACAGTCCGCGCATGTTTGTGTTGCCGGCTTTTTACTTCGCTTGAGCGGGATTTTTAAGGCCCTCTGATATAATCACGGGTGAGATGTGTCACACGTCAATGCAAGTGGGATACATCGCACGATACTTTGTTCATTGTTTCGACTAAAGCTAAGTTTATGCGTAGGTAATGGTGTGTGAAATGATGAGCCAATCAAAAATTCACGTTATAAAATTATTAATAATATATTTTTATTGTTTGAAAGTGAGTGTAAATAGTTTAGGTACGAATATTAAATTTTTAGACTTTATATGTACGCTAATAATTTGATATGTTAGTTTTGTATTGAAACATTAGAGTATACTGTACCATGTAAATACAGAAATAAGTTTCTTTCGTTTAGATTAATTTATAAGAATGATCGACTATGTACCATTATAATAATATGTATGTAAAACGAATATTATATGGAAATTTTAAAAATTATG
This sequence comes from Delias oraia, assembly GCA_018230265.1. Lineage (NCBI taxonomy): Eukaryota > Metazoa > Arthropoda > Insecta > Lepidoptera > Pieridae > Delias > Delias oraia. Next base: position 10,282 of record DWCF01000611.1, on the reverse strand, counting down.
TAAATTAAATTTAAGTTAAATAAAATGGTTTTAATATTGTATAGTTATAATCCATAACTTAATAAAATGTAACGTGTAAAAAGAGTAAGCTAAATGTAGTGGAGTTTTTAAAAGTATACAATAATATTCGATATAATACTAATAGATAATAATGATATAATGTTACTGAATGTTGTACTTATATTTTATATAGTAAAAGAATTATCATTAATATGGTTATTTATTTTTTACGGTATAATGGACAACGGAGCAGATGGGTCTCCTATACGGTAAGATTTAAGATAACAGCGCCGCCCATAACCAACAGCGGTCTGCGGATTGGTTGTGTTGCTGGATTTTTTTGCCGCTTAATCGGCATTTGTAAGGGTCTCCGATATCCTCACTCACTCAACGAAACACAGTAGTGATACCGTTTTAAATACAACTACCATTTCAAGCTGAGTATTCTTTGAGCCCGTGGTACCACTTCGGACGAGCCGGCCCAATCTGTTCATTAGCATTAGCTTCAGCATGGCTTTCCCACGGATGAAATATTATTTATACAAGACGGTATATTATTTTATTTAGTAAATACAGACGGCAATTCTTGAAAAAGAAATTTGCTAATTTATCTCATGGCACTTGGTTACAATAATGTATATAAAAATAAACTAAAAAAAAACCTAACAAAGCGTTTGGTTAAAAAATAACCACTGCTCAAAAGACTAACTATCTAAAAGTTTGAATGAGACAAATATAATAGGTAGGGGCAAAAGTATTTTCGTATTTTTAATATATTATTAGTAATCAAATCTCTTTGGCTGTACTGAATGTTACTGGGTGGTTCTAATACCATTAAATGTTGACATTCTGAAGATGCAAAAAAAAGAAAATAAAACTAGTCCTCGCCGTTTTTCAAGCAAGCAAAATGGACGTATGTGACGAAGAAATTCGGTACATTTTAAAGTTTTATTACAAAAAATGTAAAAATGCGACGAACGCCGCGAATAAAATTTGTGCGGCTTATGGACCTAATGCAGTTTCAATAAGAGTAGCACAAATGTGGTTCAAGCGTTTCAAGTCTGGAAATTGTAGTGTGAAAGATGAGGTTCGCTCTGGTCGCCCTACCACGGATAAAATCAGTGCCATTTTTGAAAAAGTGGAGGAAGATCGACATTTTAGTAGTTACGACATCACTGAAGAAATGGATGTTGATCACAAAACAGTTTTACGTCATTTGCAAAAGTCAGGGTACAAGAAAAAAAATTACTTAATTTTTTTTTAAATTTCTATGAAAAATACAAAAGTACTTGTACTCCGACCTAATATACAATTGTACATTTGTATTCCTAAATGCAGGGCGTTAGTTCAAAACTCTTACTCAGATACAGAACCGCAAGGTTATCTGCAAATTGACACTGCCTTCAAGCAAAGTTTAAATATAATTATTACATCGCAACTCTAATATTACATAATGTTCGGTTGATAGTCGATTATTGACATAGTAGCATGAGAAAATTTCTCATTGTAAATTTTAAACCTTATCATTTCTTCCTATAAACTACTAAATTGTCTTGTACTCAATTTCTTGCGCAGTTTGTTTACAACTCCCAAAACACAAATATAGAACAAGGCCGTGCAATAAAAGCGTCTGAATCATACGCACGTCACAGCAATACTCACCAAGGTATGAGCTGAAGTCTGTAAAATACTTCCTCCAATCAGACGGATTCAGCTCCGGGGGGTAGGATGGTCTTTCGGCGCTGTACTTCCGCTCGAGTACGGGGGAGAAGGAGACAGTTTTGGGAGACGCGGAGCGAGTGCGCACGGATGTCATGTTTTACTCGTATAAGAGACGCGATTTGTAGGTGTTACAGACAGTCGTGTTTCGGCTGCGGCTGAGAAATGACTGGTTATTTTGGTCGAGAGTATGGGTTATCGGTGGCGCGAGTGATGCCGGATGATAGTGCGGACACAATGTTCAGATGACGACAGTTTAGGCTATTCCCGTCAGGTGGACGGTTTTTGCTCTATTTCATAACTGACATGTCGCATCATTATGTTGTCTACTTTGAAATCATGAATGGGAATCGGGTCAACCAAAAAGTGATTCAAAAATATTCCTATATTATGTACACGTATTATTGCAGTTCTTAAGCAACATTGTAACAGAGCCTCGAAAAATATATCATAATGAATATACCTACACATTAATTATCAGTATTACGTATTCTTTGTAACATCTATTTCTAGTTATGTAATAAATAAGGTTTACACCTACTTATCTTAAGGTGACAAGCAAAATGCAGAACGTATTTGAATGTAATACAATTATATACAAAATAAATATTTTTATCAAACATAAATGGTAGGTAATTTATATTAAAAAATACTACTTTAAAGTTTTCTTTATAATCAATCTATACGGATATTAGAAGAAATAAAGTCTGTATTTTAGGTTGTTTTGTTTGTATTTAGCTTACATTGTTTGTATGTAACATAGGTTGACATGACCCGAAAAATTAAGACTTTTCCGTGGTAGTCAGATTTTGCCATGTTAGTCGAAGAAAGACGGTCGAACGGCGTTTCTTACGAACAGTGCTTTAACAATTTGAGATGTATGATTGAGCTATAGAGTTTGATAATGCCTATAAAAAAGTCCGAGAGAGCATATATCTAACATTTTATGTGGCAAAAAAAATCTGCCGAGTCAAATAATTTTTAATAAAAAAGCAATCAGTATTTTAAAAAACCGTATCCGAGTTTCGAAGTAATAAGTAATTCTACATACAGAAGAAACAATAGAATAATAAAATATAAAATAAATATATATAATAAAATAAAAATATAATTAAAATCAGTAGTTTTATGGCGAGCGAGGACGTGGGCGGCGCCCAAGTGGGCGGAAACAGCTGAAGGTCGCCATGGCTTAAATATACGAGACTCTAACAGGCTATATTAATATAGGAAGATTCAATTGACCACAGTTCAGGTCTTAGTTCTATAAGATAACAACGGCATATGGAGTTTAAAGAAATATATAGACGACGGTAAAATAATTGAGATCCTGCAAAACCTGCCCGCGGATCCTCGGAGGTCCGCGAGTATGTGTCCGCGGAGTCCGCGATGGCATTTTTGGACTATACATGAATGCCAATAAAACTAAAATAAATACAATCTGTTTTTTTGCTGTTTATTTCATTAAAGGATCCTTGAAAACTGTCTGTTTTCCTAAGGATCCGTGACTGAAATATGTTATGGATCGCTGCCATAGTATATTTTTTTTATGTAATGACAATAGTTTTTGTTAGTGATAATGTCTTTCTCGAGTTCCCGCTAACGGACTAATATATAACATAACATTAACGTTATATCGGTTTAATGCTTTATATCAACTTCCTGAATGAAAATGATTTGGTCTGTAGAATATATAAAATGTGTAATTTGTAAAGTAAACCGTGTAACAATTTTCTTAGTCATTACACTTTCACGTAAGTCACTACTATCTGGGATAATCATCTGAGTCTGCTTTGCTTAGTGTGAGAATATTATAGAAAAAAATATATATGGAAACCATCACAAACAAAGAAAAACATTACAACATAAGATTTTACACACTCGTGGAATTTTAATAATTATTTCTGAGAGCCTCGTAGCTCAATGGTTTTAACAGTGAACCATCAAGATTGAAGCGAGAGGTATGGGGTTCGAAAACGGGCCGGAAAATTATAAATTATATTTTAATTTATAATTTATTCGGTCTCTGGAAGGGCTTGACAGTGGCCGGGCGAGTATCTAAATATTTTCGCACTGATATCGGACAACGTAGCAGGTGGGTCTCCTATTTGGTAAGAGAACATCGCCGCCCATGAACAACCGCGCCACAGTCCGCGCATTGGTCGTGTTAGAGGCTTTTTATCGATCTCACTCACTTTACGAAACACAGTACAAGTACCGTTTCACGCTGAGTATTTTGTTTACTAGGCATGTTAGAACTGGAATAATCACAACCTAAATACTTACAAAAAACTATTTGCGTTTGAGTCTTTGCAATATTTATATTTACATGCTCTAATACATATGTACGCATATTTATGAATAAAACATCAATCAACCTGTCAATATGTAACCATGTTAAAATTTCGTACCACAACTAGTGGGATGTTGAGATGAATAAATTATTACATACGTTTGAATCTATAGACGTACGGTTTTAAATGAAACACCTAGGTACCTAGATTATATATTATGTATGTTTTATTTATACTATCTCATATAAGCTACAATAGATATTTTGATAGTGAAAAATGCGAAATAATGTCTAAGATTCAATGATTGAACTTTTTTTTAGTATAGCGGACAAAGGAGCAGGTGAGTCTCCTGTATGGTAAGAGCATACCGCCGCCCGTTGACAACGCCACTTAAAAGGCATTTTTAAGGGCCTCCGACGAGCCGGCCCAATTAGTGCGTCCGCATATGCTTCAGCATGGCTCTCCCACTGGTGTAAACTCATTAAAGATTTATTAACTCCAATGTTCGAATCGACCTATTTACTAACAAGTGTAGAATGCTCTTTTTATGCCGGTACAATGTTTACACGCCGCCCTAATTTTGTTTATACGCAGTTGTGGCGTCCCATGGCGCCAAATAACCAATATACTCTTCCCTCTTTATTAGCCATGGAAATCACTGTCAAGTGTCAATACATAAAATATCACGTAGAGAATCATAGATTTAGACAACCTCCATATTATTTTTGTTTTTAAAGCATATTTTTATCATTACATTTGTAATAAATCACTTAATGAGATTAACTCCGTTCCCATATAAACCAAATAAACATTTCTTAACAAAAGACAGCCTTAATTAATGTCAATATATTGATATGCAAAAAACTACGACCCAGCGCAATAATTAAATCTTACTTTAAGGACCCTTTCTTTTGAATATTTAACAGTTAAATCGACCGTTTTAATTACAACCACTCTGGACAGCACCGTCATCCAGCTCACACTTTTCACGCTAACAAACACAAACTGTCCAAATCGAATCACAGAAACCATTACCAATTAAATTGACCGCAAAAATAGTTGGAATTTATCCATTCACTCTTTTCGTTTGTGGACTATACGGAATATAGATATCTCGATCGTCGTGGAAAAAAATATTAGCGACAAAACTACGAACTACAAATATGCCTTCAGTTTGTACGTAGAGTAATTAAAAATTCATAGAGACGTCACGCGCGAGGAGACATACCGAACGGATGTCGCAGCAGCAACTGACTTTGACTTCTGTAATCTGTGGGTCTATGGGTAACGGAGATGTGGGCGACCAGTGCCTTCAGGGTTAACTAGCGGATCTTGGTTCTGAGAAAGCCTGGAATGGTAATACGGGACGCGGCAGGTGTTGATACCGTTTCGCTTCCTATTTCAATGGAACGCATCTAAATGCTTATTTTGTAGAACATAATATAGGTTATTTTAGAATAAAGATTTACAACTTTTTCTATTGATACTAGATTCATCATTATCAACTATATAGATAAAACACAATAATTTTTCAAATATTGTATATCAGTATTGTTTAAATGATTTTTTGCTGTCTCAACATTTTATTCATTAAACTTTTAATTTGTACTCAGGCAGATTGAGTCATTAAATGTGCATTATTGGTGATTGTAATATTGAAATCTCTGTTTTTACTATGATTATATTAACATATATTATATCTTAAGATAAATAAAATAATAAAAATTATTTAGTAAAACGAATTGATTTGAAAACAACCATGCTGTAGTACAGAAACTCATTAAAGTGTCGCAACTAAAACTAAGCCACCTAAAACATGAAACAATGATACAAATGACAATGACAAACCGTAACGAATCATGGTCATTGCCGCTCCCCGAGCAACGGAGCGTTAAGACAAAACTTACTCATTTATATTTCTGCAGAAGTACCGGCGTATTAACAATAAAGCATTAAATCAACAGATTACTACCAACATAACATCGTAAGGTTACGTATTTCGTATGAATATAATCTGTAATTTATACTAAATTAACTAATTGCACTCCGGTAGTAATTTATTACAGACATATTAGGTATTAGGTGTTGTTTATAGTAAGTGTCTATGAATATAAAATTTCAATTTAAATAAATGCATTAAATAGTTTTTTATTACCACAAAAATATCAATTTATTGAACCTCAAAATTATTTAACATCAATGTGTTGTCTTACATGTTTCATTTAAATCTAATTAATCTCCTATCTAGAGATGTATGCAGTAAATAGGCGATTTAAATAAATAATCTCATACATACACGCAAAGTGACAAAGGAAATACTTCTATCATACCTGTCGTCTACGTATACATCTATCAAGAGTAGTTATAATCACCGACTACATGACTTATTTAAATCACAAGAAATTGGTCAAATCTCTTTTATACAATTCACAAAAACATGTAAACTTGGCGGGTGAAAATTCATCATATTAAATCGTGCATGTTTAGTAGGTACAGGCATCAGATAATTTTACCATTGTAAAAATGATTTCCTAAAGAAAAACTAATTAATGTTATGTTTGATTAATCTTTCAGCATAGAATAATTTTAACATGGCTGTCATCTACATTTACGAAAACCAAGAAGGACGTTAATTAATCCTAACAAATTTTCAGGAGCTTTATGCTTGATGACTTGCAATGGTTTACAATATGACACATTGTGATCTATAATATTATGATCAATGTCTATTTATGAGAAATACAGCCTTCGAACGGGTGTTGTAATTTTTACATTTAAAATGATTGTAAAGGATTAGGCAATAGGCTCAGCTTTTCAAGTGGCCGTCGTTAAAAGAGCACTCGTATTAAAGGCGTATAATCAATAATCATTAAGGCTGACGATTTAATTTTATTAGGGTCAATAGATCAATTATTAGAAATCTTTTCGGTGTCAGTGACTTAACTGTGGGCGATCATAGGTAACCATTTTTGGAACCCGTTCGTGTGCGAACAAATCTTATTAACGATCAATGAATATCTGTAGGTTCACTAAAAAATAACTCAGAATTTATAAAAATTAAGGACCAACAAAAGATTAATTATAAAGTATTATAGGATAGGATTAATTATAAAATATACGGAATATGTTCTCGTAATTATAATAAGAGTCAATACGCAGCGATATTTTAATGCCCTAAAATAATATCCTATTGTTCTTAATATTAGTTTCCGCATAAGCAAATTAACATTAGTTCACCTTGGTTATGATTAGCTGCCAATTGGCATATTACTCACCGGCCAATCCACAAAATCCATCTAAAAATAAACCATTCCTATGATGTAGTACCTCGTACTCTCATAAACTCTAAAGACGTATTACAAAAAGAAACTTATATGAAATTATTAAGGACTATGTTGTAAGTTTCTAAAATTGACAATCATCATCAGCCCATTTAAGTCCACTGCTGGACATAGGCCTCCCCAAAAAAACTTTCTAAAATTGTCAATAATTAAAATGTATTTGAAACGCACCCGTGGGACAGCCATGTGGCATATGCTGACGCACTAATTAGACCGGCTCGTCCGAAGTGACACCACGGGCTCACAGAATACTTAGCGTGAAACGGTACTGTACTGTGTTTCGCAGAGTGAAGATATCTGAGGCCCTTTAAAGTGACGCTTAAGCGACGTAAACAGCCGGCAACACAACCCATGCGCGGAATGTGGCGCGGTTGATCACGGGCATTTGTGTTCTCTTACCAATTAAGAGTGCCAACTGCTTCGTTGTCCGCAATAAAATAAAAAAAAATGATTTAATACCTATTGTTAAATTGCTCATTGTTTTGAGCATAGGTAAACAAAATTAAAGAAAATTTCACTTTTCACTTATTAGCATATACAGGGGAGAATTATTTAATTTGATAAGTTATCTTATTTTAACATAGGTAATACCTGGCATTTTAATGAATTGAGAATCCACACAATTCAAAATTTGAATATAATCTAATACTTTGTCACAGATGACAGTAACATGATCGTACAACTATTTTATTTGGTCGAAGAATTCAATTAAACTAATTCTTCACCTTTTCAATCACTGGAACACAATTATATTTCGACTTCGTGCTATGACAACAGATATCTAATAAACCAGAGGTTTGCGCATGTTTTCATTTCCCGGGAATGAATGCACTGGTCATTGCACCCCTGACGTCACAGAATGCGTTTGATATCGATCTAATTAGTGAGGTAGTTTACAGGTAGGTAGGTTGTTCATTGAGACTAAGTTTCAAAACAAATATTCTAAATATTTGTTGGGTAGGTGATGTTTTCATAGCATTTAATATATGTCTAAGTAGAAAAATTTAATAAAAAAATAGAATTCTATTTTAGATCCTGGTAAATGAAACAAACTCGCAAAAACATAAGAAAGCGCCATCTATTCGAGTAAACAACAACTATTTCAAACCACAAATTGAACGGAAAAACGTCCGTTCTTAACAATCCTATTCCAGAATTGTAGATGGCGTGGTAATCAACTCCTGTATATAAAAAAACAAATAGGCCTCAATCATTACACAATAAAGGCCACAATATAGGTACTATAATTCCAAATCCAAATAATACTCCGCATTATAAGTTCAAAAAAGCATTTCCGGTATTTTATAGCGTTCAAGTCATTAAGATTTATATAAATTGTGGTGAAATATTAAAAACTTTGAGACTAAAAATACCAAAGATAAAAATAAAAGGGATGAGGCAGTGTTTGGCACAGTGGCTTAATGAGGCCATTCACCGATTTGTGAAAGAAATAAAATATTACGTGACGAAAAATTAACACATTCACATTTAGCAGACGAAATAATATAATATAAATGGTATAGAATATAGATCAACTATTTAATTACGGTAACACTTCTTTAGGGACTCAATACACAATTATTGGGCAAAGAGGAACAAAATTATATTAATATTCTTTAGATATGAACACATGCATGCGTATCAACCCTAGGTTAGGCTTCCTACGCGAAGTCAAAAGGCTATATACAGTTAATATATATCCACTTCCATAGACAATAGCACCTGTACGTGAGTAATGTCTATGAAAATAAATTCAAGATGTATCGTTAAAATTACCTTAAATTAGGGTTGTCATCTACATTTTATTTACAATTGAAATTAATAGTAATACGTAACATTTTCTTGTTCTATAAATTTACAATAAATATCATGTAAAAATAATATTTGTAAAACTAATTCCTCACGCATCACGGTTTATTACATACATTGTAGTATATAATAAGACAAAAGCAGACATAGTTTTTCTTACTTCGTCATTGAATGTGATATTATATGGAGCCTAAAGTTTCAAAAGATCAGTTGACCGTAAAGTATAAGGTTTCTTTAATATTCGTTACTTATTTTATCAAGTAATTGCAATGTTGTTTTGTTTGAAACTCGAATGTCATTGAAAGATTTGCTGAATTGTACATTTAATCTGTTTGCTTTCTGCAAAATAAGTGTGTAAGGTATTGTGTAATGATCAAATAAATTGTAATCTAAGGCACGAATGTTAGGTTAGCGGCTCGACGATCACGTCAACATAGGAATTTTAAAAAATAATCAAATTCTTTAAAACGTTCCAGCTAGATGTTTTTCCTAAGTTATTTTTTTTATATAGCGGGCAACGGAGCGGGACTCCTCTGTTAAGAGATCATCGCCGCCGAGTAACAATCTTGGTTTTCGTTGGAACGACAATAACTTGCAATCGCCCATTATAGCTCAACTGGGGTAGGAGGAGGAGGGGAGGTAGACGGCGAGCTCGCCACAAACAGCGCTACGATTGTGTTGCTGTCTTTTTAAATAATTTCAAGGGCCCAATATCCTCCCTCAGTCAGCGAAACAGATTCGAAGTACTGTTCCACGCGAGTATTCTGTTAGACCGTGGTATCACTTCGGACGAGCCGGCCCAATTAATGCATCACCTTTGTTTCTTTTAGAGTGCCATGCTGCATATGCGGACGCAATAATTGGCCGGCTCGTCCGAAATAATACCACAGGCTCACAGAATACTCAGCGTAAAACAATACTTGTACTGTGTTTCGCTGAGTGAGGATATCAGCGGCCCTTAAAAGTGCCGCGGTTACACAACCAATATGCGGACTGTGGCATGGTTGTTCTCTTCCCATATAGCAGACCCACCTGCTTCGTTGTCTTTTACTTTTTTTCTTAAAGAAAAGATAATATTGAAAAGACAAATCTACAAAGAGAGAAGCCATACTTATTAATTTA
>DWCF01000610.1:0-42019 GCA_018230265.1 Delias oraia | reverse complement strand
ATATTGCTTAAAGCTACCATACAAAAGATATTAAAATAAAATAAATAAATATTTTATATTGTTTAATCGTTATTTAATATGTGGATCATTGTAAGCGCTTTGCACGGCCTCTGTGGAATCAACTGCCAGCAGAGGTATTTCCAAAACAATACGACTTGAGATCTTCAAAAAGATAGTACATTTAATGACGACAACGCATCCGCCGCTCTGCAAGGGCTAGGGGTGTCCATGGGCAGAGGTCTGCTTATCCTAAGTGAACCTGCTGTTCATTTTCCACCATTTCCACAAAATAAATTAAAAAAAATATAAAAAGAAACGGTTGTTTGAGTCGTTCTAATGGTCGCTGAAGATTGAAAGTTTCCACACCGATGCACTGATACGTAATTATTGCTACAATGAATAGAGAGACAATGATTACATTCAAAAAGATTGAAGCTTTAATTTGTTTAAAAATATTATTAATATAGACTGCATAATTATCTCCAAATTGAAAGGATCATAATCACAACTTTGTTTTTCTTTTATTCATGCAGACAACGGAGGAGGTGGATCATCTATATGGTAAGAGAACATAGCCGCCCATGAACAACGACGCCAAAGTCCGCGCATTGATTGTACGACTTGTAAAATTATATTACAGACTGATCCACATCTATCTATTATATAAAATTATCATGTCGCGATGTTTCTAGTTATGTAAACTCATCCCAAACAACTTGACCGATTCTCATGAAATTTTGTATGCCTTTTAAGTAGGATTAGAATTGGTAAATATTTATATTTCATCCTCCTAAATGTTAAATCCACGCCTAAATATATATATATTTTAATTTTTTGATATTTTTGAGTTATTTATGTAGCTGCATTAAAAATACTAAAATAATCTTAACAATCCGTAATAGTAGTCCAGTAGTTTCAGAACCCATTCAGATAAACAAACAATCAAATCTTTTCTCTTTATAAAATTAAGAATAAAGATATGACCACAAAACGAATTGCTGAAAAGAACAGACAAGTTTATTACCATGCCAATTTATAGTGATAGTAAAAAAGTATCTTTGAGCTTTTTCTTAACGTAAGATTATAATTTATTTAATGAAAGTCCTTGAACTTCATTCAATAATTGGTTATAGGTGTTTGTATAAAAAAGTCAAGTATTTTTTCAATTTTGGCTTCAATGAAGCTCTTATGTAAATACCACCGGTTCGGAAGAAAATTAGCAGAAAACAGTCGGCAAGAAACTCTGCTGTATTTTTTTTAAATCAAATTAAAATGTATTACGATTAGTCCTTAGGTCTAGTAATACAATGGTTATTAGGTTGCGTTGCGGGTGCAGGCATTTGATTTCAGACATCTTTGTCTTGAATGAAAGCAGTTACGCTATAGTATACATATAGCGTAACTGCTTACATTCAAGATATTCATGTATATGTCTTACAAGGCAGGCATTACTTCATCATTTCAGCCGTAAGACGTCCACTGTTGGACATAGGCCTCTTCCTTGGACTTTCATGAATACCTGTCGGAGGCGACCTGCATCCAGCGTCTTCCGGCGACCTTTATAAGTTCGTCTGTCCAGGTGGACGTTCCACACTGCGTTTGCCGGTCCGTGGTCTCCACTCTAAAACTTTTCGGCCCCATCGGCCATCTGCTCTACGTACGATTGACAGGCCACAATTGGATTGGGCAGATGGGCAGGCCCAATACCACTTCAGCTTGCTAATTCGGCAGCCTATATCGGTAACTTTAGTTCGTTTACGGATCTCCTCATTTCTGATTCGATCACGTAGCGTAACTCCGAGCATGGCCCTTTCCATAGCTCGCTGAGCTACTCTGAGTTTTGAGATGAGGCGGATGGGGAGATATCACGTCTCCACACCGTAAGTCATCACTGGTTAAAAACCTTTTTCAAGCCCACCCTTTGTGAAACTCGGTTGAGGTCTTCGAGCATCATGCTAAGTTCCTCCTACCATGACTACAATGTCGTCGGCAAGCCGAAGGTGTGTTTAGTATTCGCCGTTGATGTTGATGTTAAGTCCTTGCAATTCCAGGAATTTGAAGGCATCCTCCATTACGACAGTAGACAGTTTCGGAGATATAACATCTCCCTGTCTTACGCCTCTTCTCAGCGGGATCGCCTTCGTGCTGTGCTCCTGTACTCGGACCGACATGGTTATACAAACACTTCAACACTGCGATGTACCGAAAGTCAATGCAGCATCGCTTGAGAGACTCAAGCACCGCCCATGTTTCCACCGAATCGAAGGCTTTCACATAGTCCACAAACGCTAAAAATAATGGCAGGTTATACTCTTCGGTCTTCTGTATAACCTGCCGTAGCGTATGGATGTGGTCTATGGTACTATAGCCTCTTCGGAAACTGACTTGTTCGGGAGGCTGGAACTCATCAGGTCTGTGTTCGAGACAGCTCGACATATTCTTGAAAACAGCTTATAAACATGGCTCAGAAGCGAGATGGGTATGTAGTTCTTCAGTAGGCTGTTATCACTTACATAGGCATTACTTATATGTATATATGAGCCCAAATTCTAGTAAAAGTACCTGTGTTTATAGGGTATTTATATACATACATATATATTTATAGTATTTCTAACTTTTGTACTTTTAACTGTTGTTTATATCCTTTTTGATATAAGCAGCTTACAAATAAAACTCCCTGAATATCAGTCGCACTGTGAAGAGAGACGACATAGTGACGTCATGAAGCACGACGCTCTAGGAGCTATGGGTTTTGGAAATAACGACATTAATGTAAGCCAAACAGCGGATTTGCGGATTTTGTCTACTTTGAAATTCGAATGTTATTGAAATTTAATTTCCCTGCCGAAATTCTAAATTTGTCAGTCAGCAAATTATGAACTTGACGTCATACAATTGAATATTTTATGATAATACAACTATGAATTTAAAACTATGCTCCGAAATTCGCTACATTTTTGTTGCCTTGCCAGCAGTGTTCGGTAATATCGTTCAACGGATTCGCATGTGAACTCATAGGCAGCTGTTGGACGATTGTGTGAGCAATATTGAGAATATTTAATGTCTGAAATTGTCACCATTGAGTTAATAGGTAGGGATAAATTTTTTATTGTACATTACCGTACAAAAATTGCAGTATAAGCGAAAATTAGTAACAAATTATTAAATTTTATTGCTAAATTTACTTTTTCACTAAATTAACTTTTTCATTAAATTAACTTTTTTCACTAAATCACTAAATTTCACTAAACTACCTAAATTAAATTTTTCAACGACATTATAACATAGACTTTTGCATGATGTATGTATAAGACTTCACCAGTTTGAGTGCCATACTGTAGCATATGCTGACGCACTAATTGAGCCAGCTCGTCCGAAGTGGTACCACAGGCTCACAGAATACTCAGCGTGAAACGGTATTTTTGATGAGTTTCGCAGAGTGAGTGAGGATATCGGAGGCCATTAAAAGTAGCGCTTTAACAGCCTAAAAAGCCAGCAACACAACCAATGGGTGGACTGTGGTGCGGTTGTTCTTGGGCGGGGGTGTTTTCTTATCATATGGGAGACTCACCTACTCCGTTTTCCCCTATAGAATAAATATAAAAAAAATCGTACTAAACAGACTTGCTATACAGGCCTTTAGATTAATTACCAAAGATATACAATTTGCCGAATTACTGCCTATTTCATATATACAATATTAAAATTAGCAATGCAGTATGACCTAACGTATATTGTAATATATATCCTGTGTTTCTGTTAGTAATAAACCAATCGAACAGGCACGTTTTTTAACATTTGTAGAGTTTATGAGATCTATAAGAGACAGTTACCTCTTTCTATTTCTTATTAGATTCGTGCGTATGTTTAGTTTATTATTGTCACTAATTTTGTATCCCTGGTTAGTTATGAAACCAATTATATGTTTAATGTATTGATAACATCAACGAAATGGCATATAAAGGGGGATTTTTTGATTTGGTCACTTATAGTTTGAATGAAATGATAATAATCTTTTCAGTCTTCCTTCACAAGTCGATTTCACTTGATTTCATAATCTTTAAATAGCATAAGAGTAATCTCGGAAGCAAGTGGCTCACAGGGGGCAGGGTGAGGGGAGTCGAGGCTGGTGAGGTCAAAGACCTCTCGTTATGCAAGCCGCGTGATCGTAGCCATTGCAGAGTCGCTTTCACGTTGGGCTAGGTTAGGGTCCGATTTAGATAACGATTACTTCCTATATCCTAAATTAGCTCGGGACCAAATCTAATATCAGATTATATGCCTCTTTCATTTAAGGGTCTTATCTCTTTATTGCAAAAACATTATATGCTTTATAAGCTTTTACGACCGCTGAACGTTTTTAAGGCATTTTTCCAGTGCACCACTTCTCTGTGGAAGCAGCTGCCTGCAGAGATATTTCCAAACTAATAAAAAAAACAAATAAACTTGCCTTGGGTGCCTTCAAAAAAAATTGCACCTATCAGCTAAAAGGCCGGCAGCGTATAAGGGATCCACTTTTGTCCATGGGCGAATGACCGCTTATCCTATGATCTTGTAGGCTACCATAAATCCTGAGGAACTGGGTTTGTACCCCGGTCTAAATAAAAATATATAACGTTTTGATCTTTGGAAAGGTTTAATAGTAACCTGGAAAGTATCTTAACACTGTCTTACCATTGGGAGAGTTACACTAACGCACTAATTGAGTCGGCTCGTCTGTAGTGATTATACTGGCTGATAGAATACTAGCGTCTAACAGTACTTATACAATGTTTCAATAAGTGAATGAGGATATCAGAAGCCCGTTAATATCGATTAAGTAGTTTCATCGTGGAAGAGACATGCTGAAGCATTAGCAGACGCACTAATTGGGCCGGCTCGTCCGAAGTGATACAACGGGCTCAAAGAATACTCAGCGTGAAACGGTACTTGTACAAGTTTCGCTGAGTGTGTGAGGATATCGGATGCCCTTAAAAATGCCGCTTAAGTGACGTACAAAGCCGGCAACTACCAATGCGCGAAACGTAGCGCATTTGCCCATGGGCGGCGATGTTCTCTTGGCAAATCAGAGGGGTACATGCTCTGTTGTCCGCTATTTCATAAAAAAAGTAGCGTAAAAAGCCAGCTACACGACAAAAACTTGGTTGTTCGCTATGTTTTAATTCATAATAAATTATATGAAAGGTTTATACCTTTTTAAGAAAGTACTTACTAGAACCATACATTCAAATAAAATATTATACATTTAAAGATTACATTTTAAGTCTATGAAAATTGTTTATTTTATTATTTTTATTTGATTTTGTTTAATTTATTTTATTTTTCTAAATCACATTATTCAATTTCTAGAAATTTAAAAAAATAGTTTTAGTTGTGTGCCTAAGTATAAGTACCTAATAATAAATAACCTTGGCTAATTTATCATTTCAGTCAATTTTAAAAGGGAAAAGAAAACTACTGAATAGTATACTTAGACAAATTAGAGCATTTTCAATTGCAAATATATTTGTACATTTTTTTTATTTAATAAATTTGATGAGTAAAAAATAATTAGTAAATGAAACGAAAATTAATGGAAATTAATATATTAGATATAGAAAATATAAAATTTTATAGATAAATGGTACTGTGATAGAAATTTTGAATTTATATGCTTGAGCTTAGCTCTCCCACGAGTGGGTTAGTGTTAAAACCCTCGCCTGGCCTGGCCACTGTGAAGCCTTTCCAAGGACCGAATAATTTAAAAATTAAATTATAATTTTTCTGACCGGGATTCCCGATATCTCTCGCTTCATGGTAGACTTATAAAGCGACTTATCTACGAGAACCACTCAATAATTATGCAAAACATTAATTAGTACAACCATAATAGGCCAAATATTGATACATTATATTATAAGATCACGGGTGGTCTCTTGTAGTCATAATAGATCTGAACATGATGCGCAATTGTTGTATAATCAGTTTCAGATGACGCCATTACTAAGCTGAAAGATGAATATGCTTAATTGAAATATTTATACAATAACCAATAATGTGAGACGTGGCGTCACATTAAACCTATTGGAATGGCAGCTAGTCATCAGTTTTTCTCAATGCAGAGTCATATTTATATCACATAGGACCACACAGCCAAGTCGTGTCTAAGTATAAACATCTTGGAACTAAAGTTACAAATTGTTCACGAACATACACGGATCTCTGAGAAGATCAGTCAAGAAACTCAGCCGGGTTGCACTTTCTATACAAAGTCAAAGATATTAATTTTAAATAATATATACTATGTACAGAATAGTATGTTCGTCTCGTACAGATTTTCAAAGGTTTTCATATCCCTAAGACATTGTTGTTACTGTTGAGTATTGATATGAATTTTCAATCACGAAGATTTAATTTGTTTTTACCATCTTTTCAATGGAATGTGTATTTGGGACTGCACTCAATACAAAATTGCATCATTAAATTTTAGCCTGATGCCTCTACTACTATTTTAAGCACGTGCCGTATCGATTTTGTTGAAAGTTTTCTATTTTAAAATATTTGAACCATGTTACTTAATTTATTATATTCTTGAACGTTGCAGATTATTAATATATTAATGAACCCGGCAGACGTCATACAGCCCGGTACCTGGATCTGTATATAAATGTATCATCATCATCATCATATCTATTTAAATATCTGATACCTTGCGTGACACTTTATTATATTACTCAATTTACACAATTTCCTTATAATTTATAGCTTTTTTGTTATTCCAATGTATGAACTATATTGTGTAGTTTTTGCTTGAAAGAGTATATTCATACAAATTATTTTATAATTTATATTGATTTATTTATTTTTATTAAATTGGTTGCAAACGAGCAGGAGGCTCGCGTACGGCAAGCGGTCCTCAGCGCAACCCTTGTAGAGGCGTGGGTGCGATGTCGGCCTTTATATATGTACCCGCTTTTTTGAAGGTTGGTTTTAAAATACCCGTGCAGGCAACTGAATCCACAGACAGGTGTTGCGCGGCACAAAATTCCTTAAAAAACACTCAGTTGTGGAACAACAAACATGTACTTTTATTATATTAGAATGAAATATGGCCAGTTTTGTAAAAATCGGTAAATTACAGCTTCAAATATAGTGAAAATTGTATTATATATTTGCACATTGATAATTTAGTAGAGAGAAGAGAGTTATAGTATTAAGCTTAGTATAGTATGATAACATAAAAGTTTAATTAAAATCCTTTCAATAATTTGCTCCTGAAATTGTGACCATTTATATGTTTTTTTTATATTGTATTTTTTTCATAATATAGCTTACAACGGAGCTGGTGGGTCAGCTATATGGTAAGAGAACATCGCCGCCCATGGACAACCGCGCCGTAGTCCGCGCATTGGTTGTGTTGCCTGCTTTTTTACGCCACTTAAGCTGCATTTTAAAGACCTCCGATTTCATCATTCACTCAGCGAAACAGTGTAAGTACAATTTCACTCTGAGTATTCTGTGAGCCCGTGGTTGTTATATATATAAGTAAAGCTCGAACAATTAAGTCTTCGTTCTGTTAGTAGAAGCCAGTTAGAAAAGCACAACAATGTCTTCTTTTGCTTTGTTTTTCATCTGCACCAAAAAGGTTCAACTTAATTCTCCTTATACCCTTGAATTGAATTATATCAAGCAATTATTTAGTATAGGAATGAGTACATAGATACGAGATAGAATTTATTTTTATTATTTAGTTTATCATTATTTATTATTTAGTTTATCTTTCATTACACTGAGTTTCCTTTATAAAAGCTTCTTATAATAACATATTTCATCCTTAAAAGAAACCTCGTGGTTAATTTTAGAAACTAATTGACTAACTTCCTGAGGCTATGTTTAGAGCTCTTTATTAATTATGTCTAACGCTTACGCCAGCGTATGGAAGTATAAATTTTTCATCACCGCTACGTCCTGATCTATTGATCGAAGCGTTTTTAAATATTACAGTAGAACTTCGAAGTTTTGATTTATTAAAAGCTTTTATCTAACTCGTCTTGTATGTTTGTTCGGGTGTAATCTTACAACTCAATTTTTTACTTTTAATTTATAGAGAATTACGATGGATTACGACTCGACATTGAGATTTCCTGTGAGGCGGCTTCTGATAGAAAGAGCTCATCGTGAAGAGTTCCTCTCTCTCCATGATTTCGGCAATCCTCTGTCCCCTATGATTCCATTGCCCCTATTTACAAATCCCCTTTCTCAACTCATGACCGCTTCTCTTGCCTAACTTTGCGTTAAAGTCCCCCACAACAACAGTGAAGTAAGTTTCGGAGGTATGCATGGCCTTACTTACGTCCTCATACATTATCTCTACTTCATCACCGGTGTGTGTCGAGGTCGGTGCCCTTACTAGCTTGATAAATTAACAATTCTGTGTATAATATAAATTAATTATTTCTAAAATAATTATTGTCTAATAAAACAATATAATGACATCTTACAGAACATCGCTCAGATTACTCAGAGTGAAATATCAAGCGAGTGCTTTAATGCTGTCTTACCCGTAGGAGAGCCAATTTTATGTATATGTTGACACACTAACTGGGCTGTCTCTTTAGAAGTGATAATACTACGTGTCCACAGAATAACAAATACCAATGTGAAACAGTATTTGTTTCTCAGCGTGAGGATATCGATGCCCGTGAATACCACTCAAGCGGCAACTAAAGCCGGCAATACAACCAAAGCGTGGACTGTAGCGAAGTATCTCTTATCATAGAGGAAGCCCCCTATGCAATATAAGAAAAAAACATTAAAAACTCAAAATTAATCTCAATTTTCTTTCACCTACCATCAACGGTAACATATATACTGTCTCACTCTATTATGGAATTTGATGTTAAGGAACTATTAAATACTGTATAAAATTTTTCTTTTTCCATATCGATGTTTTTTGTTCCACAACCGGGACTTGCGAACCACTACGACTTGGCCACAAATAGAGCAAAGCTTTCCTTTAAAGGCTGGCAACGCACTCGCGGCCACGCAAGGATCGCTTATCCTAGGTGTGCCTCCAGCTTGTTTGCCATTGCTTTAAAAAAAATGTATTTATGTACATGTACAACATCCAAACGTTTAATATATATTAGCCACGTGTTAAAACAGGTATAGTGTTCGCAAAAGCATTTTCCAGGCCTAAGATTTAAAATAATTGAAAATACAAACTCAATAATATACATATATAAACTACGTAACTTATACTTTTATTAAATAAAACGCAATTGAAATAGTAAGAGGTTTTTAAATAACATTTGCGAAGTTGTCTATTCTACAGAAAAGTAACTTTAATGGAAATTATCAGAGAAGGTATTACGGTCTAGAAGAAGACAGATATAGGCTTAGCGCTGCGCTAGAGCAAGATGGAATAACGGTTAGTACAGGTTCAACGTTCGACTCTTGCGCAGTTTGTTGAACTGTTCTCTGTACTTAGGTAAATTATTAGGGTTACCAATTGTAATTTTATATTATCGACGTTATATTTTATACAGATTTGGTAATATATTTTAAATAAATTCAACTATATAACCTAATTAATCATTGCTACAAAAATTAAAAGATCGTTTCTATATTCAGTTTTAATAAATGTTTTTTTCCATGCCTGGCTTACTTTTAGTTCTTCAATATACGTAACAAACTACTAAATTATAAACTATAATAGATTACATAAGCAAAATAATTATAAAACTTAAAAATCCTATCAATATTTATAGTAATTTTGATTTTTATAGAACATCTAAGTCATTTTAAGACGTTTGTTTAGCAATAGTTACCTTTTTTAAATTTATGATATTATTTTCACAATATATATAATTTTATAATCTTATATATGTGGTACAAATATCGACTCACGATTTCTTTAATAATTAAATTAGTTTATACCTTACAACACACGCCGACATTACAACCCCATAACAATGTCGAAACCATCTATCATTCCGACAACCTTGTAATTCTAATAAAATTAAAATGATCTTAAATTTAAACTATCCTACATATTTATATATACAAAATATTATTATGTATTGTGATGTTATCTTAATTAACTTTATCTATAAAAATTATACGTATTTGTGGCAACCCTATTCAATGTGCGAGTGAGAGGTTTAGAGCGAGATGACTTCGCGGAAGAAAGTCAGTTACGTAACTTGTAGCTTTATCGATCGAGTGCGCTCGCGCAGGCCAAAAATCTACGCCCACGTGACACTGTAGCCTTTATCAATTTTAGCCAACTTGGAGACTATGCTATAATACCAGTTTTCTAAGAACAAAATAGCTGACACTGTATAACACAGCTTGCCTTTATATAATATCACTAGCTGATCTCGGCAAACGTTGTATTGACACATAAATGAGTTAAACATTAGTAAAAAGTATGTAATATAAATAAAATAATAATAATAATAGGCGGTAGTAGGGAGAAAATTGAGAGTTGTATGTATTTTTAACAATAAATTGTTTCTTGATTATTGATTCTTAGATCTACCTCATCATCCTTATTTCAGCCGTAGGACTACCACAGCTGGACATAGACCTATCCATTGGACCTCCATGCATACCTGTCCGAAGCGACCTGCATCTAGCGTCTTCCGGCGACCTTTTCAAGGTCATCTGTTTGTGTTATCAAGCATATATCAAACACACTCCCCGCTCCGGTATACTGTGAAAAATTTCGACTTCTTAATATTATTAAGACACTCGCCAAGTAAATGCTAACCGCTTCCAGAGACCGAATATATATTACAAGTAATTGAAGTTTTATATTCGGACCGAGAATCGATCCCCTGGCATCGTGGTAGGTATATAAGACCTCTACAGCATCAAATACGAGGCATTCAAATACGAGACATACCTCGCGGAACCACTTTTTTAAAATACGGTTTTATATTTATTTTTCTTTTTAACACTAAAGCTTTTTCTCACGCAAAATAGGTGCAATAATGTCGTCGAGTTGCGGAAACCAGTCCGTCTTACAATTACAAACACTAAAGCATATTTTTAATTATGATATTAGTAATTTAATGATTTAACTGTCAAACACTTGCTGAATCAGCTAGTTATTTTAATTAAATTATTAAAAATACCGGCCATTGTGATACAAAATTCTTTTATTATTTACTATCTCAAACAGAACCTCAAAAGAGGTAAGTAATTCCATTTCGAATATATTAAATTTTTCATAAAATACAGTGCCTGATGTATTGACTTGTCTTAGAGAACGTGCACTCCTGTCGATATTTCAAAAGCACAATAGACGTTAAGAGAATGGATTCATGTTACAAATAGACATTAGCAAAGTGCTTTACTTAGAAGTGATGTTACAGGATTAAAATAAAATCAATGCTTGTAAAGATCACCCTTTCATTATCTCGACAGAGAGGTTTCAAGAGATCAGTTTACCTATATTGCAAAGTTTCTTACTTTTGTTATCACGAGATTAATCTCATGATCTTGTTCGTGAGATCTTGATTGATGTTTAAAGGTGTTCCATTTTCTTTTTACTCAGAAATGTTTTTTCGGTAACATGTTGGCTAAATTATAAATACGTTAGTTTTGTTTATGGCATCTAATGCCAGAACTATTACAAAGCATAATTACAATTTAAATCTGATATCAAAAATCTATTCATACATACAGAGCCTCGATACTTACATACGGTTATCGGCTCCATACTGTAGCTATTTCACTGTGCAGATAACAAAGCTTTGGTATGCAATACTAGTCTATAAATAATATCATACATGCTAAGATATTGATTATATTTTATATAGTTTATACTCTTTACCTTACAAATTGTTAATGTCTTTTCTTTTGTTTATATTACGTTTTACTATCTCATTAGTTTACTTTGTTTTATTGTTTCTAGTTAGGTTATTGATAATGTTATTTCAGATGTAAATATTATTATGCTCTTTTGTGCGCCGCTGTGTATATTTTATTAATTGAGATTCTTTTAAGTCCATCGAAATGTTTGGATTCGATTTGGCCGGCACCTCTCCTCGCCTTTGTAGCAGTGATAACTGACATATTTCCACAGCGAATACATAATCCTTTTTCTGTGTCAAAAATAACTACAAAAATAAGGTTTGTTGACCGTCCCGGCACAAGTGACCTCACTCAATTTCGTAATACGAGTTCGTCCTTACAATAATTCCACCTAATCATGTCCTTCACTTCACATTTTATGATTGCAATTGTAACTTACCGCGGTATGTCCACAACACAATAAGCTTTTTAAAGCCATGATAAGCGAGTCATCTTCTAATGGAGGTTTTATGTCTCGTAATTGTTGATCCAAATCCGCGTTTTGCAAGATAAACCCATCCATGTCACTAAATTGTTCTAAATTCAATCCAAAAAACGTACGTAAGAGTGCAAGTTCTTGTTTGATGTTGCGGCTGTCAATGACCTTGGGAACACCTAGTGCAGATTCTTCGATACAATCCCATAAATTATCAGTCTATTGCTCATGGCTCGATAAGATATGAATCCTTAGAGTTTATTAAGTTTAGTTATACAAAAAAGACACGTTAATTAATTAAATCAATTTAAAAGGTGTTCGATTGAAAAATTATGAATTATTTACTAGTAGCTAGACACAACGGACATTGTTTTATCCATATATATAGAGATAGAACGATAGAACGACTTATAGTTTTATATTTTATTTTTATTTATACTATTTTATTTTATAGAATATTAGAAGTTTATTTAGATGACTAGCTTTTGTATAATTTTGTAGAAATTAACAAATTTATATATATATATATAGAATGAATATGAAAAAAAACAAATGTTAAATTTTATAATTCATTTAACACATTTTATTTTAACACTATCCCAATTATTTTTATATCACTCAATTAATGTACATATTTATAAGGTATGCCTACATCTGCTTGCATTCTATATTTATGTTAATTTAAGATATATTATTATTATTGTTATCTTTATGGCAAATTGACTAAATTGTTCACGCACTATGTATCAGCGTAGCGGATGTATTGGGTTTGAATTCAATGGAAACTAATAATGTTTAGATAGAAAATAATTGAACTACGTGTTTATGGAAGTAAAACTACGGACAATGCGAGAACAAATAAATTTTTATACACTTGCAATACAAAATGCCGATTATTTTGTATTTGTCGTCAATGCATTCGTGGCCTTTCAATGGCTAAGGATATCCATGGGCGTAGCTCCTGTTCATTTGCCACCGTTTCCATAAATAAAAGTCCTTAAATACTGGAATGATATTAAAAGTTCCTTCATTAAGCGAGAGGTATCGGGTTCGAATACCGGTTCGCGCAATTATAATTTAATTTATAATGTATTCGGTCTTTGGAAGAGCTTAAAAGTCGCTGGTCTAGTGTCTTAATACGTCGACGTCTTCAACGTGAGTCATGCTGAAGCATATCCTGACGCACTAAATGGGTCGGCTAATTGACACGTCCATAATGATACCACGAGCTTAAAGAATACTCAGTATTAAACGGTACTTGTACTCTTTTATTGTTTCGCTGAATGCGTGAGGATATAAGAGGCTGTTATTCGCTGTACCAAAAAAAATATGGCAATACTAATAAGTTGTAGATTTAAATAAAATCGAAAAAACCATAGTAATTCAAAAAAGCTATTACAAACTTGGATTCGTGTACATAACAGCTACAACTTAATTATAAGCAAATAATCAGATATAAATTTAACATGACACATCAACGGTGGCTGTTGCACAACCCTTCATATAGGCAATTCGATTTAGGTTAAGCAGTGACTGGTGAGCGGATTTCGAGACTATAATAATCGTGACGTTAAAAATAAACACTGGTCTATTAACTGCGCGACTTCATACATCCACATTTAGTAAAGTATTTCTGTTGGCATTTGTATATATAAAAAAGCCTTGTCAAAATTTAGTGGCAACAATATTTTGTTAATGGTTTATTGTGAATATTTTTATGGAATTAAAAATAATTACATAAAAATAAAGATAAAGTAAAACATGGGTAAGTGAGAACTGGATAAGAAGTTAGAAAACTCTACAAGTGTGAGTAATGTCACGACAAGAGAGAAACAGAACCTTTGTAAGATTTGTTTTTCTCTCATGGACCTCTATAAATAATACTACCACTTACCAATATCTCTATAAGCCAGTGTTCCGCAAACTATTTAAGGTACATCTAGGAAAAGGTAAATTTTAAAGGTACACCAAAAACAAATAAAAACATTTTTTTTATTACTCAACATTTATTTATTAAGTATTAAAAAAACAACAACTTTTTACTTTATTATTTGACATAAGTTTATTAGAGAGCCTTATTTTTTTGAGTCACACAATCAAATATGCTGTAAGTTACAGTTTCCAATTGATTTTATATTTGAAAACGATACATGATTTGATTTTTTTATGTTTAGCGGACACTGTGCAAGAAGGTTCTCTTTTATTATAAGAGACGGATACCGTGTATCACCAAAGGCTAAACAATCCGCGCTTACGTTATGTTACCGGCTTTTTACGTCACTTAAACGGTATGAGCTTCCGATAACCTCTCCAACTCAGCGAAACACAGTACATGTACTGTTTCCGGCTCATTGTTCTATGAGCCCGTAGATAGTCTGGACGAGCCAAACCAATTGGCGCGTTAGCATATTCTTAAGCATGACTCTCCTATGGATAAAACTGTGTCAAGATACTGTTTTACCATTGTCGTCTGGCCACTATCAATCCCTTACAAAAACCGTATAAATTAAATTGTGACTCCTATTTATTTTGGCTTTTCTTTAATTACACAACTATTTGAAAACAATTATTAATATTTTGAATAAAGCAAAGGAACAAAGAATTAATTGTAATCATTTCAAATCCTGTTCTATTGTTTTCCAATATGGAGCTGCCATAAGCAAATGGCGTTTAGATTATAAAATTTTTATTAGAATTTATTAGAAATTTTTATTATTTTGATTAGAGTATAAAATCAATAAGAGAACACGTTAAGTAATTAAATTAATGCGTTAACAAATAAAATATGTTTATGTCGACATGTTTGAAAGTGTATTATTAAGAATCAATTTTTAAATAATTGAGATGCGTAAAAACATTAATATGATCAGTATAAAGGTTATATAGATACTAAAAATGACTTATACATTTTTTTAACAATATGGCGGACAACGGAGCAAATGAGGTCTCTTTTACCGTACCTCACCACCGCCCATCACCAACCGCACCACAGCCCGAGCTTTGGCTGTGTTGCCGACTTTTTTACGCCTCTTAAGCTGCATTTTTGAGGGCCTCCGATATCATCACTCACTCTGCGAAACACAGTACAAGTGCCGTTTCACGCTGAGTATTCTGCGAGTCCGTGGTATCACTTCGAACGACCCGGCCCAATTAGTGCGTCAGCATATGCTTCAGCATAGCTCGCCCACGATTGCGACAGTATTAAAACACTCGCTCGGCCACTGTTCCGTAGCCGTTCCTGAGACCGAACAAATTATAAATAAAATTATATTTGTTCGGACCGGGAATCGAATCCGATACCCCCATCATCATGGTACACCTTAACAATCATTAAACTATGAGAATATCAACATTTATGGTACGTTATTGGTATAAAAATTAAATGCATGTGATATATAGTATATGTTTTTAGTAAATTATTAATTTATCATGATAGCAAGTAGTATACTATCATGATAAACATTATTAATATATATTATCATGATAGTATACTACTTGCTATCATGTTAAATTAATAATTTACTAAAAACATATACTATATATCACATTTATATATTGCATTACTAATATAAAATATCATATATATATGTTCTCATTTTAGTTCTCTATAACTTTACTTTCTTAAGATAAACAATTAACAAGGACAATTATAAATTATAATTTAATTTATAATTATTCGGTATCTGGAAGGGCTTGATAGTAGACGGACAAGTATCTTAATGATGTCTCACCCGTGGAAGAGTCATGCTGACGCACAAATTGCATAGATTAGTATAAAAATATGAGTATTTCAATTACACTGTATATTATGCAGCAAATTTGGTAGTCATTAATCAGGAAATGTCGTTATATTTAATAAGCCTAGCAAATAGGTTAGTGATACATATACACAGTCTACTATAACCGAACGGAATTCAATTTATGTAAGCGATGCTTACATTTCTCATTAAACTTCAGATATATGTCACTGTATTATTATATTGAATCTATTTCGGTTCCTCAGAAAATTCGTTAATAATGTATGCTTCAAAGCGATCACCATAACTTTATAGCCCAGGATACGAATATTAAATACATTTTGTATTTTTATAATAAACTATTAATATTATAATTACAATGCTATACCTTGCAATGTAGTGGGTAGATATAGTGGCACCTATTTGATAAGTAGTTTCTTTGTTTGAGGTACATAGATTTTAGTCACTGTCATTAATCATAAAACAATAGATAGAACACAAAGATTCATGAAAACTTCTGCACAAGCACCAACTGGTGCCTTTTAAAGTAGCCAATTGCTTATAAACAAATTATCTATTGTAAATATGGAGATAAAAATTAATAAATTTCTTGTTGGTTCTTTTCGCAGAGGTATATCTTCCGAACCAATAGGAAAGTGACTATCGTTAACTGACATGCAAAGGTGCCTATGGGGCCTATTTGAATAAATTAATTTTGACTTGAATTGTGTTGAACTATGAATCTAAAAACCACATATTTCAAACGCATCATAAATTTCTAACCATTTTGAATATTGATTATTAAAACATTATATAAATGTGCTTTTTATTCTCTTAGCTAACGCGTACGCTAAAATTTATTTTTACAACAAAGAGAAAAAAATAAGTTGGGAACTCTTGGACTATAATTTATATGCAATCTGTTGCAGAAGCGCAGGCAGAGAGCGCAGCCGCAACAAGCGGGAAGGCGGCAGCACCGTGCAAAGTGTGCGGGGATAAAGCATCGGGCTACCACTACGGCGTCACTTCATGCGAGGGCTGTAAGGTAAGTGCAACGAGCAATGGCTACGTAAACGCTACGTGGCTACGAGGCGCTACGCCGGTTTGGTATGTACAAGTTTAACTACATTCTCAAAGTTTCTTTTCAATTGTGTATTTAAGTGTTTTTATTTAACATTGTACTTTATTTCGAATAAAAAAGGAATTATTTTAAATTAGATATTTTATTTATTTATATTAAATAATAATATATTTAATATCTTTAATATGCTGATTAAATGTTGAATTGAAGTAGTATTTTGACTATCAAAATCAGACGATACTTTTCTAAATTCACTTGAATTTAAACTATCTATTAAAATACTTAAAGACGCGTTGCATACAATGTAACCAGCTGCTACATATAAAAATAACATACACGGAAAGTAGTTGAAATAATTATAAATTATTATTATAAATTATTCAATATTTTAATATCTAAAATTTAATCATTGTTCATAAATAAGAAAAAAAATATTGGTAAAGTTTCAATGATATCTTAACTCTAAATACTTAATATAGAGTAGTCTCTACCTTATTCTGATGAAGTGTAGCTAAGAAGTTAAGAACCATTTTGAAAGTATTTTTTTCGAAATGAAAATTTAATTCGTTTACAGCCATATAATAATAATATCTCTATTGTGAGTTATATGAAAAACTCGTAGCTTAATGGTTTTAAAAGTGTACCATGAAGCGAGAGATAACGGGTTCGAATCGCGGTCCGGACAGGTATAATTTGATTTAATTTTTAGTCGGTCTCTGGAAAGGCTTGACAGTGACCGAGCCGGTGTCTTAATATCTATCGTACCCGTGAGAGAGTCATGCTGTAGCACTAATATGGCCGACTCTTTTGAGGGATACCGTGGATTTACAGATTACTTAGCGTGAGATGGTACTTCTTGTGTTTCGCTGAGTGAGTGAGATTATCGGAAGCTCCTTAAAAGTGCCGCTCAAGTGGCGTAATAAGTCGGCAACACAACCAATGCGCGGTCTATGAGGCTGTTGTTTATGGGTGGCGGTGTTCTCTTTCCATATAATGGGAGGCCCACCTGCTCCATTGTCCGCTATAGAACAAAAAAAAATATTATTAAGTTGTCCTTATTGAACGTAATAAAAATTTAAATTTTAAATAGTAACAATAATTTTCTAAGTAATTTTAATAAGTCCGAAATTATTGTTTAAAATTTAAAAATTATTTAATTAATTTTAAATTATTACATTAAAAAAGAAAAATTTATTGTTATAATGTTTTAGCGCTATTTAAATTAATAAATTTAAAAAAAATAATGATTAATAAAAATAATAATAAACTATTCGCCAAAACATTAAACTTTTTGTGTTTACTTTACAAGTTCTAAATATTCACTCGGTTGTAAAAACCAGTGATATTTATTTTAAATAGTAACGCCACATTTAATATTAATATAAATCCCTAAATCAGATCTCTTAGAATTTCAGTTTGAGGTGTGTGTTTTCAAGTAGATAGTTATAAACGACATTATTATTATATATTTTAATTTTATAGCAGACAACGGAGCAGGTGGGTCTCGTATATAGTAAGTGAATACCGCCTCCCATGAACCAGGGCGCAATTTACACATTGGTTGTGTTGCCACCTTTCTAGACCTCTTAAACTGGAATTTTTAAGGGTCTCCGATATCCTCACTCACTCTTCGAAACACAGAATATGTACCATTTTACGTAGCTGACCTAATTAGTGCGTTATTAAGACACTCACCCCGCCGCTGTCAAGCTCTTCCAATGACCGAATAAATTATAAACTAAATTATAATTGTTCGGAGCGGGATCCAAACCCGAAACTTCTCGCTTCATGGTAAACTTTTAAAACCATTAAGTAGTAAAATAGTTTTGACTAATAAAAGATATTCAAAATTAATATTTTAAGTAGTTTATTTACGTAGATTGGTAATCTTAGTAGAGCCATGTATTAGTCAAGGATTCCGAAATGGAGCCTACATTTCTGAGCTTCTCTTGTAAAATTAACATTAACGCAGTGATATTTAACATAAATTTTACTTAATTTACATTATAACGCACTTTGAGTATATAACCTTTCAATATTTAATATCGTCTACTTTAATTATTGCTTAAAAATTTCACTCTATGATTCTTATCTCTTCGAGTAGGTACTGTTTCACAAAAAAATCTCACTGGTGTTAGTTTTACGTGGTTTTCACGGAAATTCGTAATATTCAAAAAGTGAATTTTACAGACCGTACTCAGCTCCGTGGTTTCGAACAAAGGGTGCGCCACTAAATTTGTATTTATAAAGACCCTTTGCCGGACACCTTTCGTTTTGATATTCTTTGTTTTTTAGAAAAAGACTATTTCCAGAGCGAATTATTAATATGTAGTATATAAAAAAGAGTTTGTACTGTCGTTATACAATATATATAAAAAATATATTATATCGTATTAATATGCTTATAATTAATGAATTAAACATTACTTTTAATTATTTCCCATAATTTTAGATAAAATAACATATCAGATATAGTTTTTTTTTTATTATATAGCAGATAACGAAGCACCTGGGTTTCCTATGTGGAAAGAGAACACCGCCAAGTTTATATGTAATAGCTTCTTGCATAAATACTTGTATATTTATAAAAGTGATAATAATACTAATACAAAATAATCTTATATATATATATTAATCGTAAAATGAGTTCGGAAGTTCATAACTCATTCGCCTAAATCAATTTAGCCGATTCTTTTTATAAGTGATAGTCCAAGCATGGTTTTAATTGAGAAAACATTATTGCCGGGAACTTCATAAAAATGACCCTTCTATTTTTCTTCAACATCATCATCATCATCATTTCAGCCGTAAAACGTCCATTGCTGGACATAGGCCTCCCCCTTGGGGGGAGGGGGTTGTTTGTCATAATCGCCACGCTTGGCAGGAATGTTGGCGATCGCAATTCGGTTATATAGTCTATTTTTCTTATACAACCTTTATTTCTATTTGATTTTTATATTAAATAACAACCGCTTGTCACGGTTCTGTTCAGGAGATTTTTTTGCCACGACTATAATAGGAACAAAACTGTCACATAACATATCCTTTTGGTACAACGAAGTCTGTCGGGTCCGCTAGTACTTATTAAAATGAAGAAATCTGCAAAATACAACTTATTGTTTCAACATCAATAGGACACAAAACAATTCGGCTTTATTAAATTTCAATTGATTAACATAGTCGATCAATGTTGGTACATTTTGAACCAAAACTCATTATCTATTACCGATAATGCCTAACAGTATGTACGGAGTCTATTTCGTGTGCAGTGACCTACAACTGGACCAGAGGCATTTGGTTTCCATATTGGTGCAAAACAAACATTACGCTGTTGAAACAAAGGACTG
Source organism: Delias oraia (assembly GCA_018230265.1). Taxonomy (NCBI): domain Eukaryota; kingdom Metazoa; phylum Arthropoda; class Insecta; order Lepidoptera; family Pieridae; genus Delias; species Delias oraia. The sequence goes on along the minus strand of DWCF01000610.1, from coordinate 21,577 downwards.
GATGTACCTACATAGAATACTGTTCAATGAAAACTATGGGCGAAATAAATTGTGATATATTTAAAATTCAACAAATGATTCACATTTGTACAAATTGGTTTATCTCCACAACTAACATAACAATTATTTGCATCAATAAGAGTGTTTATCAGAGCTTCAAAGCTAAGTGGTTTTATAAGTCTATCATGAAGCAAAAGGTATCGGGTTCTTAACCTGATTTGGGCAAATATAACTTAGTTTATAATTTATTCGGTCTCTGGAAGGGCTTGACAGTGTCCGATCATGTGTTTAAATACTATCTTACCCGTTGGAGAGTCATATTGAAGCACTAATTTGGCAGACTCGTGCGACGATAGTTTTAATAATGTCATAGTCTTCTATATTTGTATAATATTTTTATGCTATGTTCTGTTGTGTTTTGATAGTATGCATCAAAATAAAAACTCTTTTTGAAATTATTATAGATGTTATTAGAAAAGGACGTCTCAAAAGCTTAAGATTTACTTAAAATTGAATTTTAATTTCAACTGTAATGTAATAAACAGTTTTATAATGAATTCATACATTATAGTTTATAAATTCATTAATTTCCAACTATCCAATATAAAGACTTTGTAAGATAAGATTTAAACAGAGATATTTATTTTATATAGTATACTAAATCACGGTTTGCGTACCAATTGATGCGATTAATTTGAATTTATATATCACATGAGTCAATATAACTTTCATAAGTTAATATTTGAGTATTATTAGATAAGTTGCAGCTTAAATCTATATTGAATCCGTCATGTTTCAATATTCATACTGACGCATTCGGATGAATAATACGAAAGAATCACTTTTTGTATCGACATTTGTAATAATTATGATAGCTTTTCCATATAATAGAAAATCCCTTTTTATATCATACTTCTATATGTAATTGTAGTGTTTATTGCCAAAATCCTTCTAAACTTTTAATTAATTAAAAGTATTTGTGTAATTTTCTGGTATATCAGTAAGTTGCCACGCATGCGCAGCCAGTTCGTCCGAAGTGATACCACGTACTCACAAAATATTCTGCGTGAAACGGCACTTGTACTATGTTTTGCAGAGTGAGTGACGATATAGGAAGCTCTTAAAAGTGCCGCTAAGCGGCGTGAAAAGCCGGTAACACAATCAACGCACGGACTGTGGCACGGTTGTTCTTTTACCATATTGGAGACCTGCTCCGTTGTCCGCAATAGAATTTTAAAAAAAAAATAGTTTGACTCGATTAACATCTATTTTTCATACCACTATAATATGCCGAGGGTGATCCAAAAAAAAATTATACTACATCAAATATATATAGGCCTAAATTTAATTTTTTAATAACTTTATTCCTTTGTTTATTTGTTAGCGTCTGATAGTGGTTTGATGTCTAGATCAACATGACATATTATCGTTTCTTATGTTCCTAGCTCCAGAATTATGGTGACTTCTCTTTATCACGATAAATAAATCGACCATGAAACTGAAATAAAGCAATAGTTTTTTGTAAAAAATGTGCAGATTTTAATCAATTGGGATTTAATGAAAACTAATTATTTTTAATTATTTTATTATTTTTTCTTATCTTAGTCCTAAAATAAAAGATAAGAAGAAGGTTTTAGTTAAGGTTTTATTTATAAGGCTAAACCAAAGGATATGATGTCCTTTCAGTTACTAAAAATCTTTTTTTTACAAGATATTAGAGTTGGGATGTAGGAAACTTAACTTAAACGGAGGGTTAAATCGTATCGAGGCAGAATACAAAGTGTCAGCAGTATCACCTCGGTGTTTGTCGTACCGCAACTGAGCGTTTTAAGGCATTTCTTACCACGGTGAATTAAAAAAGTGGATTAAAATTTGTAAGAATTATTTTTCGACACCGTTTTTTTTATAGAACCGTGGCAAAAGAGGGAAAAAGCGGTCCTTCGCCCATGTGCATCCCTAGCCTTTGCAGGACTGTGATTAAATAGCCGCTCTTTAAAATATAGGTACGCTTTCATTTAGTGCGTGGATATATATGGCGTTGATGAGGGTTTGTTAGGGGAGCATTTTCCGCCAAAAAGCTCGTACACATGAAAATGTACAATATCTGTAATATTTCTGTTTAATAGGTCCGTAATTACGTTGTAACCTAATTAATGTCCAGCGGTGTCTAGATCACCCCTCGATGCAATTCATGCTTCACAGATTGACGAGACACGCGTACGCTTATGTTACTCTCGTACTATGGGTATGCAAGGGGTTTTAATTATATATTTTTAATAAAAGCGTGGATATCGTTTTGGTATAACAACGATTAAATAAATGAACAAATGGGACTTCACCTCAAGCTTACGATTAACTTAATTCTAAATTTAAATAAAATAAAAATGTTTCACACTGTTGGCCAGTGTAACCTTGAAAGCTTAAAATTAACGGAAGTTGAAAAAATATCGCTCATGCGGCGTAAAAAGCTGACAACATAGTCAACGCGCAGATTGTGGCTTGCCATGTACTTAGTTCTTACCACAGAGGAGAACCACCTGCTTCGTAGCATGCTATACGTTAAGAAATAGTTTTTGCTCGCCTATCGCAAGGGTGGTTCCTACGAGATTCAAACCTCGGCCTGGGCCATGGTAAGACAGCGGTCAGTTTAAGGGGCCGGATTTGAGACTGGATATGTATTTAGGCCCTTGCCATAGCTTCTAAAAAGGTGGTTTTTGGTTTTATTAGGGCTGGCTTTGATTGCGGAGACTATGTATATACAATCACAAACATTACGATTCTTTGTGTGTTAAATATTTTATTTTTTCACAAACTTTCGATGTTCATTGTTATTCAACAAGAATACTTAGATATAATACCTTGTAAGCTCCTTACAGGGACACGTGTATTGTTGGGTCGGTATTCTTATGTAAGGATAAATAAATGTATTTGAAAAACTATTGGAATTGAAATAAAAAAATAAAGAAGAAAAAGTATTAGAATTTGCATCTCTTTTATTATTTCTTGCATAGATGTATGAAATACTGTTAATAAAATAGATGATATTGAAGGAAAATGCTAAAAACGGCAATGTAATTTTCTAATATAAACTGTTTATAGCCGTGGAACTTAATTATCCTTTATCATTTGTTAATTTTGCGAAGTTTTGTCTACACTCCATACAATTATGAAATTAATATCGAGTTTACTGACTCACTTAACCATAAATAGATGTTCATATGTCATGTTTAGTCCTCAACGTTACAACAAAATGACGCTATAACGATATTCGGCTCTGAAATTGCATTATTAATATATAATTTATTAAATATTTGCTGAGTTATTTATGTCTTTTGGAGTCATAATTACACTAACTATGCTCCGCAAATTTATCTGTTTATTATTTTTTTATAGTATAGCGGACAACAGAGTAGATGGGTCTCCTATATGGTAAGAATATACCGCCGCCCATCATCAACCGCGCCACAATCCCCGCTTTGATTGTGCTGACGGCTTTTTACGCAACTTAAGTGGCGTATTTACAGGCCTCCGATATCCTCATTTACTCTGCGAAACATAGTTCAAATACCGTTTCATGGTGAGTATTCGGCAAAGTCATATTATGTAATTAAGACAAAATAAAGGTTTATTATTTTCTATTCTAAGTCCAATTAAGCCTCACTGAGACACGCAGTTCATATTGAGTATTATCTAAAGTGGCGAAGTGGATATTTTAACACATGGATGCCGAAATATGTATGACTGATACCTTATTACAGATATCAAGGTTTTGATTTTCTCTGAAAACCAATGCTAACTAAATCTACCCCTTCTATACATTCTGTATATTGTTACCCTTCTGTTCATCACCTTTCAAATTTTTGTATTTACTCATTTTTACTGTTGTGTTCTCATTTATTATATTGGTAAATTTCAAATAATTAAATAAATTCAATATAAGGGTATTTTTTCTATATTTCTATCAAAATTTTGTACGTCAATGTGATATTAATAATTCTATACACAACGTGACTTTTTTTAACAAAATCGGACATCTAAGGAAACAACCATGTGAATTTTTTAGTTTTAGTTTTTGAAATCATACTTAATGTCATTCTAGGGGCTAAGTTACAACTTTTTGGTATATAATATGTTTAGGTATGTTGGTATTAAGTTATTTAATTGCAAAAAAAAAATACATCATGACTTTTTTAGGTCGGTTGATTTTTTTTACTACACAGCGTTCAGCGTGGGTTTCCTTGATGGTAAGAGATCAACGTCACCCAAGGAAAAACACATCACAAATCACGCTTTGATTGTATTACTAGGTTCTTCCGCTACTTAAGTAGTAAAACTTGATGTGATTCCTGTTACCTCACTCGCTTAGCGAAACATATATGAGCCCTTGCTCGATAGCAATAAATGCTTCACCATGGCTCTTCTTCGGCTAATACAGTATTATGACACTCTATTAATAAACTTATTTCACATTAGTTTAATCCGATTGATCATTAAGTCGATATAAAATCAAAATATTCTATTGGTTTTCTGAATTAAGTTATTATAAACCTATTAGATTGATAGTTATCGCAGGCAGATAACCGATCTAACTGAATTAGGTCATGTAATATTAAATTACACTTAGTGGAATTAATCAAATTCATGGTGTCATTAAATTCAATTGTCTGCATTTTTTTCGTATAATTACATCATTGTATTCTTTTTATAGTATAGCGGCGAACTGAGCAGGTGGGTTTTCTATATAGGGTAAAAGAACACCGCCGCCTATGAACAACCGTGCCACACGGCCGGTGTGTCGGCGGCTTTTTACGCCACTTACGCGAGATTTTTAAGGGTCTCCCATATCCTCAATCACTCAGCGAAACACAATACAAGTACCGTTTCACGTTAAGCATATATTTTATTACATCATTGTAATATGTAGTACAAAATAAAATAATTTAACACTGTAAATATAACATTCATAAAAAATTATGGAAAAAACTTAAAATAAAACTGGTTTTCCCAGGAAAAATTATGTTTTTTGTTTAATTATTATCAATCACAAATTTGGAATAGCAGTTCCTGTCGCTAATTTATTAATGACTTATGTCTACTATGAAGTCCCATGTTGTAAGTATCTTTTTATATTTATCTGACAGCGGGATAGGCGGGGTGTCCCTTTGATGGGAAACCGACAACGCATCCGTAAACCAGCTGAGGCTATAAGTGTTCGCCAATAGACAGTTGTCTTGCCGGTCTTTTAAGCCTCATAAGCGATACTTATTCGTTTTGCCCAATCTAATATTCTGAGTACGTGGTGTGGACTAACCAGCCGAATTAATATGTCAGATTATGCTTCAGAATGGCTTAGCCGCGGACATTACGAATATACGGATCGTCATACGATCTATATGTACAATTTTCTTTATATAGCACAATAGTTATTATATGACAGTGCCGTATAAAATAAAGGTTGCCTTTGATTTCAGGTTTAGCCGATTTCATATTATCAAATCAATTTGCTCATTTTTCTATTTATTTGTAATATTTCTTCGAATAAAATAGAATGCAAGAATATATATTTCATATGAGTAAACTTAAAAGTGTGGCTTATTAACTTAAAGTTGTGGCTATTAAAAGATTTATTTTTCCTAGATAGTCTGGCATTTTACCTTACTGCTTCTGAAAAAAGACTGGCATCGCATCTGCATTCCAGGGGTGTCCATTTTAGTTGGATTACTCATAAAGATGTCTCCTAGTTATTAAATTCCTGATTTTTTTTTTAAATTGAAAGTAATTTTTATTCAGCCTTTTGAAGATTATATTTATTGTGTCAAAAAAGATGTTTTTATGGAAACGGTGCCGAACGAGCAGAACGATCATCTAGGCCCATGGACACCCCTAGCCCTTGCAGAGCTGCGTATGCGATGCCGCCTTTTAAGGAAAAGGTATGCTCTTTTTTGAAGATTCAAAAGTCGTATTTGTTTGGAAATATCTCTTTAGATTGCTGATTCTACAGAGTGATGGTAAGCGGCAAAAAATGCCTTAAAACACTCAGTTGTGGATCGATAAACATCTATATAGTTGCACGGATTAGGCCGGAAACACATCGTTATTAACAATCAATTAGATGAATCAAAACTTTTCCCGTTCGACTTAAATAGTCGCTTCAGTAACACTTTGTTTGTTGCATCCGTTTTTTATATTTCTATTCGAAGGGTAGAAGCTTCCAGCAAAGTTGATTCGGTAATTTGTATGTTCTATTTAGTCTTTTGATATCGAGAAAGCTAGCACGTTAAAAATTAAAACATACATGCAGCTTCTTTTTTTGATTTTGTTGTGTCGCTAACTTTATATTCAGTAATGCATTTGCAAATTCCATTTTGGATAACATTATATGAATGTACTTTCTAATTCATGATTCTCTCTCAAAAATATGAAATTAGAGCTAATGTCTATAATAAAAAATATCACTCATTACAATATTGGTCTCAGTTATGCTGAGCGTTTTGTACCGCGCACTACTCAGTAAAATCAACTACATGAAAAGTAAGCAAAACTAATTTGGAATATTCAAAAAACGTATCTTTCGCTTTAAAAGTTGGCAATGATTCTAGCAGATTAGATGAGATTGGTTTATATAAAAAAGGTTTTATTGCCGGATCAGCTTGACTCTTTAGCATAGCGTAGAGATGTTGTTCCCTCAGCGACATCTATCACATTTATAACGGAGAATGTTCTGGGGAGCTGCTTGGATAATAACCTACAGCTGAATTTCATCATCAATATTGAGGCAGAACACAAAATTTCATCACTGTCTTCTGGATATTTTTATCAATCCACAATTGAGCGTTTTTAAATAATTTGTACCACGCATTATTACTCTGTGGAATCAGCTATCTATAGAGGAATTTTTAAACCAATACAACTTTGGAACCTACAAAGAGCGTATCTATCCCTAAAAGCTGGCAACGCACTCGAGGCCTCGCTTAGTGTGGTAGAGCCTGGGGTATCTATGAACGGCGGATCTCCTGCTTATCTGCCAGCCTATTTTCATATAAAAAATAAGCTATTTACATTTAAACTAAATTATACAGCCTTCAATATAATAAATACAAACAGTAATTTAACAATTACTTTGTAAAAATAGGTATTTATAACAAATGTGAAAGTTCCGACATAAAGAAACGGTAAATATCTTTGAAATCAAACATTTAATAGAATGTTGTTTAATTAGCACCACGATAATTATTACTGTCGTAAATTTACTTGCATCTGTAAAGAACCACTATCACGTACACATAGCTTTCTGGGAACAGCTTTTAATCCTCAACGACCACTCGACCTGGAACTTTTAGGTTTAAGCTTAGAAAGCCCTAATATAATTGCATTATTCACGACATTTTCGGTTATGTATTCATTTTAATAAACAGAACTTAATTAACATTGTAAAATCATAAAATACTCTTTTTTATACAAATTATGTTTAAATTTGAAACATATAAAGCGAAATTTATTATACTTGTAAGTGTTTAAGATATTGAATGTTATTTTGTATTGGTTAACTATTTGTGAATAGGTTACATGAGTGAAGCCGATAAGATCATTGTTATTGCAACTTCCATTGCACTGCGTTTACAATAGGTGGCCTAATCAGTTCATCTGCGTGTTTAACATGATAATATCCCTTATATGAAGTCCTTTGCAAATCTGTTGGGTTATAGGTGATGTCGTTTCTAATGCTAAACTATAAGTATTAATCGTGTTTGCTAAAGAGTTCAGAAGAACTTAGATGGCGATAACGGATCCATAATTCACAAGCGGCACTGGCTGCCTCCTTAACAGGCATCACGTAAGACCGTTTTCTTGTATTTCTCGCTCTAAACAATATTTTTAACTATGCGTATAGACAATATAGATGTGCGACTTTTATTTCTCTGTACTTGAAAATATATTATTTTTATTTTATTCGTATTCTAATCCTTACATATGAAATTGGCGTTTTGTCGTCCTGGTCGTTTTGATCTCAAATTATCTTTCGTTCTAATTCGAATTGTAAAACAATTCCAATTTTAATTTATATATCTGTTTAAACGATATTTTTTTTAATATAACGAATGGCTAACTCACTGTTGGCCTAAGTAGCCTTTGCAGCTTAACACGGACTGAGGACCGAACTCACGAGCTTGCGTAGAAATTATAATTTTTTATCGCAATTAGCGCAAGGGCGTTTTTTTATTATGGAAACAGTAGAAAACTTGCAGAAGGCTCACCTAGGGTAAAGGTCCTCTACTCATAGAGACCCCTAGCTCTTGCAGAGCCAAGGATACGTTGCGCGCCTTTAGAAATATGTAAACCCTTAACACGCCGCAAGGAACCTGTGTCTCAGCTGATATATATTTAAATTTTAATGTCTTTTTTTTATTCTGTTGTTCCAGATATCAAATTCAAGATTCACATATTTGTTGCTAAACGCTTTTATTACCGAAAATAAATATTTAAAATTAATTCTTATAATGTATTTTGACCAAAAACAAACAATATAATTCTAAGAATATTTTATACGATTGTAATATATTGAATTCATTATGAATTTAATTTAGCAAGTAAAATAATTTGATTGACCAACTAAATGTAGTATTATTATATTTTTAAAATTAAATAAAAATCCATGCAATGCATTATTTTATTTTCAATGTTAAATATTCATAGATGTATTTGCATATATTGGTGAATGAATGTGAACTAAATTATATATGGTATTACATATTTACAAATCAAAGTAAACAGAACATTTTTTAGGCTGTAGAAATAATTTATCGATTTACATTGGTAAATTTGATGAAGTTTAATTATACATTGGTTTAATTTATTTTATGACAGGGATTCTTTCGGCGAAGTATACAGAAGCAGATTGAGTACCGTTGCCTGCGCGACGGCAAGTGCCTTGTCATTCGTCTGAACAGAAACCGGTGCCAGTTTTGCCGATTTAAAAAGTGTCTTGCGGTTGGCATGAGCCGTGATTGTAAGTGTTTTTTTACATTTTACTAAAAAGATTAATTCCATATTTCCATGTTACATTCCAATAATATTTAAGTAACACTTTAGTTTGCTTTTCTTTGGTTGAAATATCTTTTGACGGAAATATTTCCTCAATATTTGTCATAAAAATCCTGTACTAACTCAGATTGATCCAGTCAGTCTGTTATTTGTATAGTATCAGCCCATTTTATAAGAAAGTGAGTGATTAATTGATGATGATGCCATCCTCTCTACGTGTAATGTGGCCAGTCCGAATAAAAATATCTAATTTATTAGTTCTTTGGAAATGTTTGAGTGGCCGGACCAGTATCTTAATACTAGAAGAGCCAAGCTTATATAATGACGCTATAATAAGTCCGGCGCGTATGAAGTAATACGATGAGCTCACTGAATTTCAGCCTAAAACAATACTTCTACTATATATGCAATACTGTATATATACTGTATCATCATCATCTTCATCATCAGCCCATTGAAGCCCGCTGTTGGACATAGGCCTCCCCCAAAGACGCCCACCCGCTGCGATCTTGAGCGATCTGGATCCAGCGGTTGCCCGCGACCTACGTTAGATCGTCTTTCCATCGAGTGGCGGGACGTCCCACTCTGCGTTTTCCTATTGTATATGTTTTTATACTGTTATTTTATATACTGTATATGCTATGCTAAATGAGTGAATACTCACTCATTTAGCATAGGACATTTTACATCGTAAAATTATACCGTTTAAGCGGTGTGAGAAAATGGTAATTTTTTACATAGACACACCAGGATGTTGCCGTCACCATATATAGTCTGACTCTCTCACGGGTAAAACAGTGTTAAGCCACCCGTCCAGCCACTATTAAGTTCCTTCGAAATACCAAATTAATAAAAATTTATAGTAAATTTTTAAAAGTGACAAACCGCGGATCGAATCTACCTATCGCGTCGTGGTAGGTAAAAAAACACTTACCTAGGAGACTCTCAAAACAAACTTCTCTAACATCAGATCTTTCTTAAAGTGAATGCTCAAGTTGGCAATATAAAATGCACATCAGCGATAGAGTGGCAGAATAATTTATACTTAGTTTCAAGTATAGCTAAGTCTTTAAAAGGTGGTAAATTTTTTAAGATACTCTCTTGCTATTGTGGTTGAAGTAATAGGTATAAATTTATTAATGTAAATTAAATATATACATACATGCATACGTATTTCTCTTAGGCATTATACACTTTGTTTATATAAACACTGTTCCAATACAAATGTCAAAGCGTTACAAAAATAAATTCGCAAATCGGATATGATTAGAAACGCGTCCGTTCTCACTGCATCAAACGTCGCCGACGTATCAACAAGATATAGAGCACAGATCAACGCACTGCGCTGACATCTATTTACCAATTGACGAGTCAATCAACCACCGAACAGATGCAGTACTTGAGCTGCATCGTCAGTGGCCGATTGTGCAATATTCCGTTAACAGCTGTTAGATACGGCAGAATACCTAAGCGACGCGATCTATCCACGCCCGAAAGCATGGCTGACCTTGCCAAGAATATTACCGCGAACGCCGAGCCAGCGCCGCTAGCCGCGGCCCCTGCTGACGAACAGGAAGCCGAGCCAACCGACGCGGCGAAAGAGCTCGCTAGAATGGTCATCATGGCGCACCGCAATTTGAACTCGTACACCGAGGATTTCCGCAGATCGCTGCAACTGCAGACGTTCATCGTGAAGGTCGACGACGAACGTGATGGTATTTATCCGCTTCATTGGCATAATGGTACAATTCTCATGTAAACAATATGTAAGGAAGGTAAGACTAGTTGAATTTTATACACATGCATTGGCCTCTTATCATATCATATCAACTGCTACAGATATTTTACAATATATTCTTTACGTGAATTGATTTTTTTTTAATAGAAATAGTGGCAAACGAACAGAAGGCTCATCTATGGTACGCCCACCGCCCATGGACACCCTTAGCCCTTGTGGAGCCTCGGGTGGGTTGCCGGCCTTTAAGGAATATGGGCGCTCTTTACTTGAAGGTCCCCAAGTCGCATTGGTTTCGAAATACCCCTGCTTGCACCTGTATCCACAATGACAAACATCGAGGTGAAAACGGTTAAACTTTGTATTTTGCCTGGTGAATTAAAGAGCTTACGTATCCTTTAAAGATTGGCAATGCATTCGTGGTACTGCTAGGGCTAGCGGTACCCATAGGTGGAGTACCGCTTATCCTAGATGACTCTCCTGCTTTTCCAGCGTTTCCATAAAAAACATTTCCTTCGAATTTGAAACTGGAAATGTTCGATTTCGTTTGTCTTCGTAGAAATACAAAAAAATAGTGATGACAAATATTTATCTTAAAGGTCTATTGAGTTGAAGAAAAAATTAGTGTGCCTCTATTCGCTAATTTGACTGTAATCTATTAATTACAGTCAAATGATTAAAGTTAATAATTTAAAACTCAGCGTATAGTTGTCTATGGTTTCACAAAAAGACAGAGTGGAGTCCTTAGTATATCTAACTGGATATAATATAAGTATTAATAAGAGTATTTTAAGTATTAAACTTGTTTCTTAATAAAAAATATCAATCATTAAATTAATAATTATACAGAAAATTGTATTTAAACTCAATCTGATATGTATGTATTTATAACACACACACATGGCTGTATATTGTCAAATGTTATTGTGATAAAAGGCGTCTAGATTCTTATTCTAATTTTTTAGTTTCCGTGACAAATGATCACAATTTTTCAGTATTAATATAATAATATTTAGATAAATAACGACAGAGACTCGAGAAAAATATAAATAAAGTTCCAAAGGAGATACAGCTTTTTATCATGCATACACCGTGATTCAATTAATTATTTTAATTGACAAAGACATATGGCTATCATTCTAAATACAGTTTTTTTACTATTAATATATACAACATTTCGATGAAATCAAAGGGAACCATGAATGACACAAATTATAATTTTAATAAATTTCAATCAACTTTTAAAATCTCTATTTTGGTTCAATTTAAGTCACACAGAATCGTTAAAGCAATCCTTGAGTCATTGTTAAGCGTAGTGTCAACACAAGGAACATAGGTTTAATGAAATAATATGACTGTTACTCCTTCAGCAGCGGAAGCTGGCTGCAGCAGTGCTCCAGTGACCGCCAGTGGTGCTGCAAGCGATACAGCTGGCCCAAGCACCAGCTCTGTGCCAACTATCAAAGTCGAAGGTTGCGAGGAAGAGACATCGCCCGAAAGTTGTATTGAAGCCCTCACAGTGTTATGGTCCAATGTGGGTTACCGCATGACACCAGCTGTTCAACAGGTGGTCGAATTCGCGAAACGTTTGCCCGGATTTCACGTCTTGCCCCAAGATGACCAGCTCATCTTGATAAAGGTAGTAGCTTTTATTATAACCGTGGACGTCCATGCGTTGCCTATGCAATTGTATTACGCGAATGTGTTATTGCGTGTATTGAAACAAAGCGGATAGTGGGAGTTTTTATTGTCTGCAGCTGGGATTCTTCGAGGTATGGCTGACGCGTGCGACTCGTATCTCTTCGGCGACATCTATTATCTTCGATGATGGTACTGCGCTCAGTCACCGTCAGCTTGAGACAATTTATGACGTAAGTGTACACAAATTCTCATTTGCTCATGTGCGTATTATAAATATAAAGCGTAATAACCGAATCCAGAGTTTCCGAATGCTATATATACCCAGAGCTGGGCGTGTGACTTTGTGGCATTATGTGAATTTCATATGTACAAGTAGGTATTGGAGATAAGTATAATCTTAATAAGGTTAATAAAAAGTATGATATAATATTTATAGTTTTTATATTCGCTTACTTAATTGTATACTTACGTACTGACTAATCATACTAATCATAGTAAAAATAAGAATTTATGAGTAGAATTTTCACGTAGTAAAATATTTATATGAAGAAAATATTTTAAATTGTTTTTATGGTAATATACCGGTCAATGGAGTAGGTGGGTTTTCTAAGAGAACACCACCGACCATGGACAACAGATCATTGGTTGTGTTGCCGGCTTTTTACGCCGCTTAAGTAGCACATTTAATGGCGGACGACATCCGATATCCTTATTCACTCAGCGAAATACAGTAAAAGTCAAACCCAAACTCAAAAAGCATTTATTTAAATTGGTCCTAAAAGGGACACTTTTGCAAGACTATTTACAATAGTAAAGCTACCATTGAATCAACATGAACTCAAGTCGCGTTTGAAGTACAACTATTATTTCACGCTGAGTATTCTGTGAGCCCGTGGTATCACTACGGATATCCCACGGGGGAGCTTCTTTGTGTCTTTTAATAAAATAATAAAACGGCAAGAGTTTGTACATGTATTACGTAGATAGGTAGATGAAGGATAAGCAATTACAATCTAACCAGTTGATCTACTTCATGCGAATCATATTAATGTATGCACTTTGAAAGAGGGTGTCAATCGTCCCATCAATTGTGAAGACACTAGACTATTAGCATTCAGGTGAATGATTCCATTAAAAAGTAAGGGCATTTGTGCACTCATCCGTAACCAATTCGCATCAGTGATTTTCTATGATGACGCCCATACAAGTACGCACAATCGTTCATGTATTTAGTATAACGGTGACATCGGTTATATATGTGTATGTATGTACGAAACACACAGATATAAGCCGTGAATCTAATTATCTTCGGACTTTAAAGAGACAAAAATTTATAATTTCTTCGGTCCTTGAATGGGTTTGACTATACCCGGGAGAATGTTAAGCATTATTTTCGCATGTCATGTTGTTAATGTTGCAATATATGCTAACACACTAATAGGTCTGGCTAGCCCAAGAAGATACAACGGGCTCTAATAATACTAGCGTGATCCTTACTGTTTCGCTGAGTGAATGAGGATATCGGAGGACCGTGATTATATCGCTTAAGCGACGTTGATATCCGGCATCATAACCAAAGTAAAGAATGTGGTGCGTTGTCACACCACTGGTTCTTGCAAGGGTGCGTTGCCGGTCTTTGAAAATAATCTATTTTTATTTAAAGATATTTCTATTTTAAGATTTTTTGTAATTTTCACAAGCAATATCGCCCCATATTCAACACATAAAGTAATCATATTATTTTAATGCAAGAAGTAGAAATCAAAAAGTCTTAATTTATATCTAACATCGTTGTATTCCTAAGAAGCTTTCAAATGTAATTTATGTTATTCATAATTTATTCCTGTCTTACACCTACGTAATGAAGCGTTCAATATTGACAATAAATGTGTGGGTGGATCCGAAAATAACCATACCTACGGAGGTCTTTTAAGTAGCATGGCATACTAGAAAATAATATACGAATAACTCGTATCATAAATAATGTATGAATTTTAATCAAATTGAGTACTTATATGAAATTACTATATTTTATTTACAACATTTATTCTTTTTATTTCAATTGTTTGATAACAGTTCCTCAAAAAAATGTACAAAAATAATTTCGTCTGCATTGAATAATATTTTGTGCATTTATTACTATATAGCGCACTACAGGTCAGTTAGTATCTAGTTGGTAAGAGATAGCCATGGACAACAGCACCGCTTTGACTCTGTTGCTGGGTTTTATCGCCTATATATAACTTTGAGGGCCTCCGGCGTCCTCACGAACTCAGCCAAAATCAGTACTAAATCACGATGTCATGGTATCTAGCGGACCAAATTAGTGTATTTTCAAATGGAGATCTCTTCCACGAGGACAGATACGGAGAAAATATCGTGACGTTTACTAGGTCAAGTTTATACGAATTATTATATACATTAAGACTGTATATTTCAATACAGACCAACTTTGCTACTGGAATACTATCGTACGTTCGGGCGGTGATAACAATGGAGATGACTGATGATGAGGCTGCACTCTTCACCGCCTATCTTCTCGTAACACCAGAGCGCAATGGCCTCAGCGAACGCGAGCGGGTTGAAACTCTTCAGAATAGCGTTAAAGATGCCTTTGTATACGTGGTAAGTAAAAGGATTAATTAAATTATTAATTAATACTTAATTATATTCGAATTTAGTAGTCTATTAAATCTATTTGGCCTAATATATATTTGGCCTATATTACTATTAGAGTCTTTACATCTGAAGGACTTTTTTATTTTTTATTCTATAGCAGACAACGGAGCAGGTGGGTTGAGACTATATAGTAAGAAAACACCGCCGCCCATGAACAACAGCGTCACAGTCCACGCATTGTTTGTGTTTCCGGCTTTTTACACCGCTTAAGTAGCACTTTTAAAGGCCCCCGATATCCTCACTCACTCAGCAAAACACAGTGCAAGTACAGCTTCACGCTTAGTATTCTGTGAGCCCGTGGTACCACTTCGAATGAGCCGACTCATTTAGTGCGTCAACCTATACTTCAGTATG
The DNA here is from genome assembly GCA_018230265.1 of Delias oraia. NCBI lineage: Eukaryota > Metazoa > Arthropoda > Insecta > Lepidoptera > Pieridae > Delias > Delias oraia. The sequence goes on along the minus strand of DWCF01000610.1, from coordinate 6,126 downwards.
TACGCGCGGCCATTACAAGTATTCCTTATGACCGAATTAATTTCAAATTAATTACTATACAGACCGGTAATCGAACCTGGTATTCATAACGTCGCGGCAGCTTACTAGTCCACTCGATCTCGAGGTTATGGACCGTAATTTTTATGGTATAGCGGAAAACGAAGCACTTCTATATGCACCGTCGCCCATGTTCAACCGCACCATAATCCCCGCTTTGATTGGGTTGCCGGCTTTTTCACCCCCCACTATCCTCACTCACTCAGCGAAACTCATTACATGTACCGTTTCACTCTGAGTATTCTGTAAGCCCGTGGTATCACTTCGGACGAGCCTCCCCAATTAGTGCGTCAACATATGCTTTGCAAGGCTCACCCATGCTAAAACCTATGCCTCAAACAATATTGCAGACAAAACCAGCAGTTCATCAAGTTTATGTAAAGAATTTAGTATAAACTATATAATTATATAACTTGTACATCGACTTACAGATGACAGAAAATGGAACTCCCAACGTGGCGAACCGATTGGAGTCATTCAATGCCCTGGCACAAGAAGTGCGCGTTCTTGGTGACAGACACCACGACCTGCTGTCCTGGTGCCGCACCAATTGGCGCCGCTTGGATCTGCCAGCTCTCTTCTCTGAAATCTTCGATATACCGAAGAACGAAGAGGAGGTAGAACCAGAACACGCCGCCTCTTAAGCGGTCTATAACTACTCCACGATACAATAGCCAATCGGATACGTAGTGGCATAAAGAATATTCTTAAATAATGTTGGCAGGTTACATACGTTGTATGGAATCGTGGGTTTATTTTACACTTACGCTTCTTAACGCACCATTGAAATGTTTGGGTTTATTTGTTGCGATAATCAATTTTAATAGATGGATAGGTGTACTTCGCCACACTGTGTAGGTTTAGTAATTGAAATATAATGGTATAATCGATATTATAAAACACTTACTGTTTAATATGTATTTAAGTAGTATCATATACATAATAGGTACATTTATTGGTGTATCTGAATACGTAAAGCATATAATCATAGATATAGGGTAAGAATTGTAAACGTATGTCTGGCTTGGTTTTATTGAATCGTTATTTACATATTCACAGTAAACTTTGGAATTTTTAATACATACGAGTAATAACTGTGCATCCTAATAGCTACTTTAAGTTAACAAATCTAATCAATGTAATAAAATTTTCATTATCATTTTCAAACGTGTAACAAACGGGCTGATCTAGGTTTAGAGGTCCGGCACCCATGGACAACCTTAGCCCCAATAGGGCTGCAGGTTTGTCGTCGACGTTTAAGGGTAGAAAGCCTTTTTGGATGTCCTCAAGTAATAAGTTTTCGTTTTAAAACCACTCAGAGTCAGATATAAGTTATCCATTTTAAACATGCCTAATTGCGTCTTATGCATTAATTTGTTTAGCTACAATGTTTCCTATTATTCATACTATTTACTTAAGGTACTATTGTTTAGTTTTAGTTATTTCAAGGAAAGTGATACTGTATGGTAATGGTTGTCCGATATTTGTGGCCCACTATTTTACTCACAAGGCAATGCTACTCTTAGTTTATTATGTACATTCTAGGATAGTATTTCTGAACCTGTGGTGAGTGGATCTCCGGAGATCTGCGATAATATGTTTAGGAATCCGGGGTGTCATCTCTAGAATGGTCTATGGATATATGAAATATATATGGATATCATCATCATTTCAGCCGTAAGACGTCCAATGCTGACATAGGCCTCCCTCTTATAAAATGAAATTAGGTAGCGGGCCATAGGTATAGCAAAGAAATTTGTGGCATGTGACTGATAAGGAATACGCGATGTTTGTATGGCGGTTGGTTTAAGATTTGTATTTTGTTTAATGTTTGTTTAACTCATGGTTTTTTTACATTTTTTTATTAATATTAAGAATATAAAACACCTTCATTTGCTCAACTTCAATTAGATTATTGTACGCGAAACTCCGCGTCTATAGTATCCTTAAAAAATTTCTTTTAAAAATATTTTTTGATTTCTATTGGAAAAGTGATAATCATTTTAAAGTGAATGTATAACTATATATTTTTGTGTGTGATATTTTTGAACTGTAGGGTTTACGGAAAATGCAAGTTAACAAATTTTGGTTATTATAAAATCTTAATTTCTTAATTATATTATAAAAAGAAGCGGTGGTTATAAAATTGGTTAATTTTAGTACAACTCCTCAGTGTGAAGATATTATAAAGAGTATCAGAATCTTTTAGAATATATTTCGATTTTTTCCAGTTCAAATGAAACATGAGTGAATTTATTTTGTTAGTATTGAGTCGTGATATAGAGGACCATGTGACAGGATAGGAGAAAAACAATACGACGGGATAAAAAGTACTATTTGAAGTTGATATTATTTTGTGACTGTATCAAAATCTGTGATGGATGTTTAAGGAAAGTTAAATAAACATGGATATTTTACGTCAGTTTATTCTAATGTTTAGAGGATGGTGAAAGATTAATATTTACATGCATTTACTATTTTCTTAGATAATTGCAAATTAACTGCAACTCCTAGGCTAATATAAGCAAAATGCTAATAAGCATTATTCATAATGATAGATATACGTTTCGTTTTTTGTATTTAGAATTATTTCTTGTTATTATAATTTGCTGAATTTTAATTAAATTGATTTTATGTACATTCCTCTTTCTATTAACCAAATTTTATCCCAACTGGATGTATTTTTTTATTCTATAGCGGAAAACGGAGCAGGTGGGTTTCCTATATGGTTACAGAACAGCGCCGCCCATGAACAACCGCGCCACAGTCCGCGCATTGTTTGTTTTTCCGGTTTTTCCGCCGCTTAAGAGTCACCTTTAAGGGCCTCCAATATCTGCACTCACCGTACCGTTTCACGCTGAGTATTCTTTGAGCCCGTGGTATCACTTCGGCCAAGTCGGCCCAATTATGTGTCAGCATGACTCTCCCATGGGGATGACAGTATTAAGACACTCGTCTGGCCACTATCAAGCACTTCCAGAGGCCGTATAAATTATAATTAAAATTTGATTGTCCGGACCGGGACTCGAACCCTTTACCTCTCGCTTCATGATACACTTTTAAAACCTTTAAAGTTCTGAAACTTTTTTAAACTTTAAAAGGCTCTCAGGGTAACTCATTACCAAGGTTTTCCTACACAGAACCCTAATATCTTTTTTGGCTTTTTCCTCGCCGGAGGATATAAATTTTGTGCCTGCTGCTGTAATAAGATCCGCATCCTTATTTTTACACCACTGTTGGCAAAAGAGCAAGAGGCTCACTTAGGGCGAGCGATCCTCCACCCATGGACAAACCCATCCAGGCAAAACCAACCCATGCAGAGCCGCGGATGCGTTGCCGGCTTTTAAAGGTGTGCTCTTTTCTTGAAGGTCCCCGCATCGTATTAGTTTAGAAATACCCCTGCTGGCAGCTGCTTCCACAAAGAGGTAGTGCGCGGCACAAAATGCCTTAAAAACGGTCAGTTGTGGATCGACAAACATCGAGCTGAAAGCGATGAAACTGCATTCTACTTTTCTGCATTCTGTTCGATGGTAAAATTCAGCAGCAGGTATCATTCCTTTATTCCGGCGCTCTCGGGAAAGTAATATTAATTGACGTTTTTATACAATAACGGGTTGGGAAGTGTCTGCGTTGATGAAAAACCGCTGTCACTAGCTACATATCAAACTCTAAGCAAGTAGCGTTATTGTTGTAATTAAGGTATATATCTTATAGGGTTGGACAAGCTATAAGACGAGATATAAAAGTATTATTTAAGTATTAATTTTTCAGCCAATTCACATAACCCAAAGGGATAAAAAAAAATCAGATTACTTCACATCTCTTTAATCAATTTCAAATTGCCACTTTCTTAAACCACATGGAAGAAACAAGACTATAAAATAATATTTAAAGACTTACATCTAAACAAATTAAATAATACAAAATACACTATGTTAACAATAACGAAGCGAAATAGCGTACTTTCAGGGTAAGCTTCTGTTCATATTCATTTAAGCGTTAGTATAGGTGGCGCCAATCTACCATAGGCATATTTACGCGGAGAATTAGAAAACTACGCTTAACTCATCATTCCCCCATAAAAGAGGCAAAAGATTATTTTCCGTACGAATACCAGCTCACTTGTCTTAACAGCCGTGGCACGAACAAACGTCACATTCAATTTAAACCACTGTATAAAAATATATCGTTTTTATTTATATTCTAATTAAACCATCGCCTAAACGAAATATTTTATTTGCGATAGTAAGTCAGGTTCTCCGGCGTAACACGCAGCGAATCTACTATGCGACATAGAATATCTCTAATAGGTATTTCTGCATTTATTTCATGAAAGTTTTGTTCCTTTTTGTTCGGAATCATGGATTTAAGTATAAAGAAATAAACAAAATCATTAATATTTATACTATAACGTATGTTTAGCTAAATTACAATAATAATAAATTTAAATAACAATTTCATATACTTTAAAACTATGATGTTACCAAAGAATATAATCAGAGTTTTATAAGGTATAGTAAGGTTTGGTTAAAGTATTTATCCAAACACTTTAAATACTTATAATAAATATACGTGTATTAGAACTGGCACATAATCACACGAATCTAAATTGATAAAAATTGAAACAGCTTTATTGAAATAATTTCTATTGAATTGGCGATGGTTCTGACCACGACTGTACGTATAAGAGCGAAGTGTCTCTAATAAGGATACTTTAAGGTTGTGTTTCATATTTATTAACTCCAAAAGTATTTATAGCATGCATGTCACCTCTTCAACTCTCGGTGGAACGATAGCAGCAACAAAGACACGAATGAAGAAATATCACAAAACAGCGAAACATCAAAATATCCTTACATTATTAGTTATCAATCAACATATAACGAACATCTGACAATTATGTATTAAGATATTCAAGATGCGGATGGCATTTGGTCTTAAAATCTATCGATCGCAGCAATTACGTCTTGTTCTTAGAAGAACCAGGGCATTATATAAACATGAAAAACATACATTAAATGACAAAAAAAAGTTACTTATTACTCAACAATACTGCTATCTTAATAAAATTAACCCGATACATGTTCATTTCGCGAAATGCACAGAATCTTAAACACCTGTAATACAACCATCTTATTCATTGTCATTCATAAAACAGAGATGGCATATTATTATAGGCGATTTGTCAATCAGTTGCTGTGTCTTACTTAAAATAATTACTATAGCGACTTTTCATGGATGTGTATATGTATATATATGAAAAACATACGGGAAAACAATGCGTTTTTACAGTTACAGTGAACACAAGAGAGCTGTGTGTCTACTGACCATGGTTCGGACGCATACAAAAGCCTTTCACTTACAATTAATCAAATAATTTAACTAATCTATAATATATTATTCACTTTAAAATAATACAATTAATAATATAAATGTAATAGTACCCAGACATGAAGGAAACTTAAGTGTTCACAAGCCCACGCTGACCATCTAACTATGAAAGTTAGTCAAAGCTTTGAAACATTACGTCAGACTTTGTATTCGTACAACTTTCTTGACATTATTTGTGACAACGCCGATTCGATACATGAATATATTAATTTCGATCGTTCAAACACATCTTAACTATTGTTCCAATCACGCCCTTTGGCAAACACGAACTAACATAAAACTCTAAGCTACTTAAACTGTATCATGCAATTTTTAACGAAGGAATAAATTTTTAAAATGACAAAATAATAACTAAACCAAAATTTAATCAAAAATAATAAAAAAAACTTATATGTAACATACACGCCGCGATACATGGAAAAAATGTCTTACTTAAATGACATTCATATTTATTGATCGAACATAACTTTAAATACAAATGTTTCTTGAACATATAAAAGGGAAACATTTTGTTTTTAGTATGAAACGTACGCTGGAGTCAAAACAAATGAAACTCTGTTATTACATACAACAAAATACTATTTAATTACATACAGTCTTCTACATTGACATTGCTTCTAATGCCTTAAATAAAAGCCTGAAATTAAAGTAAGAAGATCCCAACGTGTCTCAAAACTG